>PJEM01020784.1:0-12670 GCA_004023845.1 Helogale parvula
GCCCATTTCTTCACTGGATTATTTGTTTTGTGAGTGTGAAGTTTGGTGAGTTCCTTGTACATTTTCGATATTAGCCCTTTATCTGATATGTCATTTGCAACTATCTTTTCCCATTCTGTCGGTTGCCTATTAGTTTTCTTGATTGTTTCCTTTGCCTTACAGAAGCTTTTTATCTTGATGAGGTCCCAAGGGTTCAGTTTTGCTTTAATTTCCCTTGCCTTTGAGGATGTGTCGAGTAGGAAATTGCTTCGGTGGAGGTCTAGGAGGTTTTTCCCTACTTTCTCCTCGAGGGTTTTGATGGTTTCCTGTCTAATATTGAGGTCCTGTGTATCTTGGTTATCTGTGTGTCTTCTATGTTTTTTTTTCTAAAACAGTTTATTGTCCATTTGGTTTCCATATAACTCCCAGTGCTCTTCCCCACAAGTGCCCTCCTCCATCACCACCACCTCTTTTACCCCCACCCCTTTCCCCTTCAACCCTCAGTTTGTTTTCAGTATTCAGTAGACTCTCAGGTTTTGTGTCCCTCTCTCTCCTCAACTCTCTTTCCCTCTTTCCCTCCCCCTGGTCCTCCATTAGGTTTCTCCTGTTCTCCTGTTAGACCTATGAGTGCAAGCATATGGTATCTGTCCTTCTCTGCCTGACTTATTTCGCTTAGCTTGACACCCTCAAGGTCCATCCACTTTCCTGCAAATGGCCATATTTCATTCTTCCTCATTGCCATATAGTACTCCATTGTATATATATACCACATCTTCTTGATCCATTCATCAGTTGATGGACATTTAGGCTCTTTCCATGATTTGGCTATTGTTGACAAGTGCTGCTATGAACATTGGGGTACATGTGCCCCTATGCATCAGCACTTCTGTATCCCTTGGGTAAATCCCCAGCATTGCTATTGCTGGGTCATAGGGGAGTTCTATGGATAGCTTTTTGAGGAATCTCCACACTGATTTCGAGAGTGGCTGCACCAGTTTACATTCCCACTAACAGTGTAGGAGGGTGCCCGTCTCTCCACACTCTCGCCAGCATCTATAGTATCTTAATTTGTTCATTTTAGCCACTCTGACTGATGTGAGGTGGTATCTCAGTGTAGTTTTGATTTGTGTTTCCCTGATGATGAGTGACACTGAGCATCGTTTCATGTGCCTGTTGGCCATCTGGATGTCCTCTTTGGAGAAGTGTCTATTCAGGTCTTCTGCCCATTTCTTCACTGGATCTTTCATTTTTCCTGTATGGAGTTTAGTGAGCTCCTTGTATATTTTGGATACTAGCCCTTTATCTGATATGTCCTTTGCCACTATCTTTTCCCATTCTGTCGGTTGCCTGTTAGTTTTTTTGATTGTTTCCTTTGCCTTGCAGAAGGTTTTTATCTTGATGAGGTCCCAGTAGTTCATTTTTGTTCTTGATTCCCTTGCCTCTGGGGATGTGTCGAGGAAGAAATTGCTGTGATTGAGGTCTAGGAGGCTATTTCTTGCTTTTTCCTCATGAGTTTTAATGGTTTCCTGTCTCACATTCAGATCCTTTATCCATTTTGAGTTTATTTTCGTGAATGGTGTGAGAATGTGGTCTAATTTCATTTTTCTACATGTTGGTGTCCAGCTTTCCCAACACCACCTGTGGAAGAGGCTGTCTTTTTCCCATTGGACACTCTTTCCTGCTTTGTCAAAGATTAATTGGCCATATACTTGTGGGTCCAGTTCTGGGTTCTCTATTCTATTCCATTCGTCCCTGTGTCTGTTTTTGTGCCAGTACGACACTGACTTGAAAATGACAGCTTTGTAGTACACGCTAAATTATGGGATTGTGATGTGTGAAACCCGTTTTGGTTTTCTTTTCAATATTACTTTGGCTATTCGGGGTTTTTTGTGGTTCAATACGAATTTTAAGATCGTTTGTTCTAGCTTTGAGAAGAATGCTGGTGCAACTTTGATGGGGATTGCATTGAATGTGTAAGTTGCTTTGGGTAATAATGACATTTTAATAATGTTTATTCTTCCATTCCATGAGCATGGAATGTTTTTCCATTTCTTTGTGTCTTCTTCAGTTTCCTTCGTAAGTCGTCTATAATTTTAAGCATACAGGTATTTTACATCTTTGGTTAAGTTTATTCCTAGGTATGTTATAGTGTTTTGTGCAATTGTGAATGGGATCAGTTTCTTGCTTTCTCTTTCTGTTGCTTCATTTTTGGTGTATAAGAATGCAACTGATTTCTGTACATTGACTTTGTACCCTGCAACCTTACTGAATTCATTGATCAGTTCTAGAAGGTTTCTGGTGGAGTCGATCAGGTTTTCCATGTAGAGTATCATGTCGTCTGTGAAAAGGGAAAACTTTACTTCTTCTTTTCCGATTCTGATGCCTTTTATTTCCTTTTGTTGTCTGATTGCTGATGCTAGGACTACCAACACTATGTTAAAGAACAGTGGTGACAGTCGACACCCCTGTCATGTTCCTGATCTCAGGGGGAAAGCTCTCAGGTTTTCCCCATTTAGGATAACATTGGCTTTGGTCTTTTCGTAAATGGCTTTTATGATGTTTAAGCAAGTTCCTTCTATCCCAACATTCTCCAGTGTTTTTATTAAGAAGAGATGTTGTATTTTGTCAAATGCTTTTTCAGCATCTATCAACAAGATCATATGATCTTTTTCTTTTTTTTTTTCTTTGTTGATGTGGTGTATCACGTTAATGGATTTGCGAATATTGAACCAGCCATGTAACCCAGGAATAAATCCCACTTGACCATGATGGATAATACTTTTTATATGCTGTTGAATTCAATTTGGTAGTATCTTGTTGAGTATTTTTGAATCTGTATTCATGAAGGATATTGGCCTGTAGTTCTTTTTCTTCGTCGGATCTCTGCCTGGCTTAGGAATCAGAGTGATATGTGCTTCGTAGAATGAGTCCTGTAGTCTTCCTTTCATTTCTATTTTTTGGAATAGCTTGAGGAGGGCCAGCGTTAACTCTGCTTTAAACATCTGGTAGAATTTCCCTGGGAATCCCTCTGGCCCTGCTTTTATTCATTGGGAGATTTTTGATTACTGATTCGATTTCTTCACTGGTTATGGGTCTGTTCAGATTTTCTATCTCTTCCCGTTTGAATTTTGGTAGTGCATATGTGTTTAGAAATATGTCCATTTCTTCTAGATTGTACAGTTTCTTGGCATACAATTTTTCATAGTAATCTCTGATGATTGCTTGTATTTCTGAGGGATCTGTTGTAATAGATCCATTTTCCTTCAGGATTTTGTCTATTTGTATGTTTTCTCTTTTCTTTCTGAGGAGCCTAGCTAGAGGTTTATCAATTATATTTATTTTTTCAAAAACCAACTCTTGGTTTCATTGATCTGTTCAATTGTTTTTGTGGATTCTATCTTGTTTAATTCTGCTGTGCTCTCTATTATTTTTTTTCTCCTGCTGGGTTTGGGGTGTTCTTGCTCCTTTCTTTCTAGTTTCCTTAGGTGCTCTGTTAGGTTTTGAGTTTGTACTTTTTTTGATTTGTTGAGGTAGGCCTGTATTACAATGAACTTTCCTCTTAAGTCTGCCTTTGGTGCGTCCCAGAAGGTTTGAATTGCTGTATTCTCATTTTCATACATCTCCATATATTTTTTTTAATTTCCTCTCTGTTTGTCTGATTGGCCCAAACATCCTTTAGTAGGGTAGTTTTTAACCTCCACATTTTTGAAGGTTTTCCAGACTTCTTCCTGTGGTTGATTTCAAGTTTCATGGCATTGTGATCTGAAAGTGTGCATGGTATGATCTCAATTCTTTTGTGTTATTGGAGGGCTGTTTTGTGACCCAGTATGTGATCAGTCTTGGAGAATGTTCCATGTGCACTCGAGAAGAAAGTGAATTCAGTATTGTCATGATGGAGAGTTCTAAATATATCTATCAATTCCATCTGCTCCAGTGGTTCATTTAGGTCTATTGTTTCTTTAGTGATTTTTTTGTCTGCTTGCCCTATCCATTGTTGTAAGTGGGGTATTTAAGTCCCCTGCAATTCGCACATTCTTATCAATAAGATTCCTTCTGTTTGTGATTAATTGTTTTATGTATCCAGGAGATCCCAAATTCGGTGCATATATGTTTATAATTGTTAGGTCTTCTTCATGTAGAGTCCCTGTGATTATTATATAGTGTCCTTCTTCATCTTTTGTTACTCCCTTTATTTTAAAGTCCAGTGTGTCTGATATAATTATGGCTACTCCAGCGTTCTTTTCGCTTCCAGTCGCATGGTAGATATTTCTCCATCCCCTTACTTTCAATCTGAAGGTGTCTTCAGGTCTAAGGTGAGTCTTTTGTAGGCAACAGATAGATGTGTTTTGGTTGTTGATCCATTCTGCTACCCTGTGTCGTTAGACTGGAGCATTCAGTCCTTTGACATTCAGTGTTATTATTGAAAAATATGGGTTTTGATTCATTGTGTTCCCTGTAGAGTGCATGATTGTAGTGATGTCTCTGGTACCCTTATTCCTTGCTATGTTTCCCTCATAGAGTCCATCTTAAGATTTCTTGTAGGGCTGGTTTGGTGGTGATGAATTCTCTCAGCTTTTGTTTATTTGGGAAGACCTATATATCTCCTATTTTGAATGACATGCTTACTGGATAGAGAATTTGTGGCTGCATATTCTTCCTGTTCATCACATTGAAGATTTCCTGCCATTCCTTTGTGTCCTGCCATGTTTCAGTAGATAAGTCTGTAACCACTCTGATAGGTTTCCCTTTGTATGTCAAGACCCTTTTCTCCCTAGCTGCTCTCAGAAGTCTCTCTTTGTCTTTATATTTTGCAGTTTCACTATGATATGTCATGCTGAAGGTTGGTTTACATTATGTCTGTGGGGAGTTCGGTATCTCTCCTGAATTTCAATGTCTTTCTCTTTCCCCAGATTGGGGAAATTTTCGTGTATAATTTGGTCTAGCACGCCTTCAAGCACTCTGTCTTTGTCTTCCTCTTCAGGAACTCATATGATACAGACATTGTTCTGTTTGATTGTATCACTCAGGTCTCTGATTCTCCTTTCATGCTCCTGAATCATTTTCTGTCTCTTTTTCTCGGCCTCCTCTTTTGCTATAACTGTGTCTTCTAATTCACTTATTCTCTCTGCTTGTTCAATCCGTGCATTGGCAAGTCTTTTCTAACTTGTCAGAGCTATTTTGAAGGTTCCTAGTCTTTGTATCAATATCTTTTCTGATAGCTTCCATGTTTTTTTCTAGCCCAGCAATTAATTTTATGACAATCGTTCTAAATTCTCATTGAGTTATGTTGCTTGTGCCTGTTTTGAGCAGTTCTGTAGCTGTGATTTCTTCCTGGAGTTTCTTTGGAGAAGAGTCCTTTCGTTTTGTCATTTTGGCTAGCTTTCTGTCTCTTGTTAGTTTTTAAAGCTCTTTCTGCACTGTGCATTCATTGGTATTCCTCTATAGAAGGTGGCTCTTTGAAGGCCTAGGGTCTGTCATTTCAGGAGATGTTCTTTTGATGGTGTCTCGGTTTCTCTTGTTATGCCTCTGATTAATTTATTTCCCTAAGCAGCGATATTTGGAATTTTCCATTATGTGTGCTTTGGATTGTTCTCTGGCAACAATGAGACTGCTGTTGATAAGGGGTCTGTCTGCACACCTCCATTCTTGGAGATCAGAGAGCTGTGACTTTTTAATTTTTCTCTGTTTTATAATTGTGGGTGGACGGAGGTCATGGGGCTCCTTAATTCTCCACCACTTGCTGCTCCCCTCACAGGGTACATTAAGACTCCACTGACAGCAATGGATAGATCAACCCGACAGAAAATCACTAACGAAATAATGGACCTGAAAGATGTATTGGAACAGATGGAATTGATAGATATATTTACAACTCTGCATCTTGAAATTAGGAAATTCACCTTTTTCTCGAGTGCACATGGCACATTCTCTAAGAGAGATCACATACTGGGTCATAAAATAGCCCTTCATAATTATAAACGAATAGAGATCATACCATGCACACTTTGAGATCACGATTCTATGAAACTTGAAATTAACCAGAGGAAAAAATCTGGAAAACTCTAAAAATGTTGAGGTTAATAACCACCCTACTAAAGAATGATTGTGCTAATCAGGCAATTAGAGAATGAATTAAAAAATATATGGAAACCAATGAATATGAAAACACAACAATCCAAAATCTCTGGGACACAGAAAAGGCAGTCCTAAGCGGAAACTATATTGCAATCCCGGCCTATTTCAACAAACTAGAAAAAGCACAAATTCAAAATCTAACAGAGTAACTACTGGAATTAGAGGAGGAGCAGCAAGAGCACTCCACACCCAGCAGAAGAAAAGAAATTATAAATATTAAGGAAGAAATAAGCAATATAGAATCCAAAAAAACAGTTCATCAGACCAATGAAATGAAGAGTTGGTTCTTTGAACAAATAAAGAAAATTGATAAACCCATAGCCAGGCTCCTCAGAAGGAAAAGAGACAACACCTAGATGTACAAAATCATGAATGATAAAGGTTCTATTACAACCAATCCCTTAGAAATACAAGCAACTATCAGAGATTACTATGAAAAATTATATGCCATGAAACGGGACAACCTAGAAGAAATGGACAAATTCCTAGAGGCACATGCACTGCCAAAATTCAAACGGGAAGAAATAGAAAGCATTAATAGACCGATAACATGTGAAGAAATCGAATCCATTATAAAAAATCTCTCAAAGAATAAGAGCCCCGGGCCAGATGGCTTCCCAGGGGAATTCTGCCAAACATTTAAAGCAGAGCTCATACCCATTCTCAAACTATTCCAAAAAAATAGAAATAGAAGGAAAACTTCCGAACTCATTCTACGAAGCCAGCATTACCTTGATACCCAAACCAGACAGAGACCCAACAAAAAAGAGAACTACAGACAAATATCCTTAATGAACACAGATGCAAGAATACTCAATAAGATACTAGCAAATCGAATTCAACAGCATATAAAAAGAATTATCCATCATGATCAAGTGGGATTCATTCCTGGGCTACAGGGCTGGTTCAATATTTACAAATCCATCAATGTGATACATCACATTCACAAAAGAAAGGAAAAAAACCATATGATCCTGTCGATAGATGCAGAAAAAGCATTTGACATAATACAGCACCCTTTCTTAATAAAAGCCCTTGAGAAAGTCGGAAGAGATGGAACTTACCTAAACATTATAAAAGCAGTTTATGAAAAGCCCACAGCTAATATCATCCTCAATGGGGAAAAACTGAGAGCTTTCCCCCTGAGATCAGGAACACGGCAGGGGTGTCCACTCTCACCACTGTTGTTTAACATAGTGCTGGAAGTCCTAGCATTAGCAGTCAGACAACAAAAGGAAATAAAGGCATCAGAATTCCAAAGAAGAAGTCAAACTTTCACTTTTTGCAGAAGACTTGATATTCTCCATGGAAAACCTGATCGACTCCACCAGAAACCTTCTAGAACTGACCAATGAATTCAGTAAAGTTTAGGGTACAAAATCACTGTAGAGAAATTGGTTGCATTCCTATACACCAATAATGCAGCCACGGAAAGAGAAATCAAGAAACTGATCCCATTCACGATTGCACGAAAAACCATAAAATACCTAGGAGTAAACCTAACCAAGGATGTAAAAGACCCATATGGTGAAAACTATAGGAAACTAATGAAAGAGATTGAGGAAGACACCAAGAAATGGAAAAACATTTCCTGTTAATGGATTGGAAGAATAAACATTGTGAAAATATCATAACTATCTAAAGCAATCTACATATTCAATATCCTTTTTGGAAAATGTCTATTCTTTTCTTCTCCAGATTTTTATTTGGATTATTATGTTTTTGTGTGTTGAGTTTTATAAGTTCTTTATATATTTTGGATACTTACCTTTTATCAGATGTTATTTGCATGTATCTTCTCCCATTCTGTGGGTTCCTTTTGGTTTTGTTGATTGTTTTCTTCACTGTGCAGAATATTTTTTTGATGAATTCTAATAATTTATTTTTGTCTTTCTTTCCCTTGCCTCAGGAGATGTACCTAGAAAGAACTTTCTAGGATTAATGTCAAAGGGTTACCGCTTGTGTTCTCTAGGATTTTGATGGTTTCCGGTCTCACTTCTAGGTCTTTAATCCATTTTCATTTTATTGTGGATGGTGTCAGATAGTGGCCCAACTTCATTTGTTTGCATGTTTCTATCCAGTTTTCCCAGCACCAATTTTTGAAGAGCCTCGTTTTTTCTCATTGGATAATCATTCCTGTTTTGTTGAAGATTAATTGACTATAGAGTGTGAGTTTATTTCTGAGATATCTATTATGTTCCATTGACCTATCTGTCATTTATTGTGCCAGTACCATAGTGTCTTGACCTCCACAGCTTTGTAATATAACTTGAAGTCTGGATTTGTGATGCCTCCAGCATCGCTTTTCCTTTTCAAGGTAACTTTGGGTATTTTGAAGTTTTTTTGTAGTTCTATATAAATTTTAAGATTGTTTGTTCTAGATTGTTGAAAAATACTGGTGGTATTTTGATAGGGATTGCATTAATGTGTAGATTGTTTAAGTAGTGTAGATAATTTAATAATATTAATAATTCCAGTCCATAATCATACAATGATTTTCCGTTTCTTTGTATCTTCTTCAATTTCTTTCATCAGTGTTTGAAAGTTTTCAGATTACACTTCTTTCACCTCTTTGATTAGGTTTATTCGTAGGTATCCTATGGTTTTTGGTGCAGCTTTAAATGGGATTGATTCCTGAATTTCTCTTTTTGCCTTTTCATTATTGGTAAATGGAAATACATCAGATATCTTTATTTTGTATCTGGTGACCTTATTGAATTTGTGTATCAGATCTTGCAAGGTTTTGATTGAGTCTTTGGGGGTTTTCTATATAGGTATCATGTCATCTACAACTACTGAAAGTTTGATTTCTTCCTTGCCTATTTGGATGCCCTTTCTTTCTTTTTATTGTCTGCTTGCTAGGACTTCCAGTACTATTTTCAATGACACTGGTGATAGTGGACAATTCTTCTCTAGTTCTTGACTATTGAAGAAAAAGTCTCAGTTTTTCCCCATTGAGGATATTAGCTGTGGTTTTCTTATGTGGCCTTTATTATTTTGAGGTGTGTGCCTTGTAAACCTAGTTTGTTGAGGGTCTTTTTCATGAATAAACGTTGTACTTTGTCAATTGCTTTTTGTCCTTCTATTGCAGCAATCATATGGTTCTTGTCTTTTCTTAATGTCATGTATCACAGTGATTTATTTATGAATTTTGAACTACCCTTGAAACCCACTTTATCACGGTGAATGATTATTTTAATATATTGTTGGATTTGGTTTGCTAATATTTTATAGATAATTTTTGCATCCATGTTCATCAGAAATATTGACTTGGAATTTTTTTTTGTTGTGCAATCTTTATGTGATTTTTGTATGAGGATTAATTATGCTTGCTGTTTAATATGAATTTGGAAGTTTTCCTTCCTTTTATATTTTTTGAGATGTTTGAAAGGGAAAGTATTAAGTCTTCTTTATTTTATTTATTTTTTAAAATACAAATTAGTTAACATAGTATTCGTTTCAGGATTAAAACCCTGTGATTCATCACTTACATAAAACACCCAGTACTCATCCCTACAAATGGCCACTATAATGCCCATCAACCATTTACCCCATTCCTTCATCTACCTCTTTTCCAGCAACGCTGTTTGTTTTCTCTCTCTTTTTGTAAGGGTCTCTTATGGTTTTCCTCCCTATCTGTTATAATTAAGTTATTAAATCTTCTTTTGCAGTTTTTTAAATGTTTTATTTTTATTTTTGAGACAGAGACAGAGCATGATTGGGGACGGGCAGAGAGAGAGGGAGAAACAGAATAGGAAGCAAGCTCCAGGCTCTGAGCTGTCAGCACAGAGCCTGACATGGGGCTCGAGCCCACAAACGTGAGATCATGACCTGAGCGGAAGTCAGAGGCTTAACCAACTGTGCCACCCAGGTGCCCCTGTTAAGTCTTCTTTAAATGTTTGGTAGAAGTTGCCTGTTAAACCAGCTGCCCCTGTACTTTTGTTTGTTGGGAAATTTTTGGTTGTGGATTCAGTTTCTTCACGTTTCTTTTTTTTTTCCAATTCAATTTTGCTAGTTTATATATTTCTTTTTTAATTTTAACATTTATTTAGTATTTTTCAGAGACAGAGAGTGAGTGGGGGAGGGGCAGGAAGAGAGGGAGACACAGAATCTGAAGCAAGCTCAAGGCTCTGAGTTGTCAGCAGGAAGCCTGACATGGGGCTCAAACTCAAGAACCATAAGATCATGACCTGAACTGAATTCGGACACTTAACTTACTGAGCCACTCAGGCGCCCCTAGTTTATAGATTTCTGAAACAAAAAAATTTTTAATGCTTTTATTTATTTTTGAGAGAGTTAGATATGCAGCGCAAGTGGGGGAGGGGCAGCAAGAGGGGAGACACAGAATTTGAAGAAAGCTGCAGGCTCTGAGCTGTCAGCAGAGAGCCTAATGCGGGGCTCGAACTCATAAACCACTAGATCATGACCTGAGCCGAAGCTGGACGCTTAACCGACTGACCCACCCAAGTGCCCCTATATATTTCTACGAAGTTATCCATTTTTTCCAGGTTGTCCAATTATTTGCTATATAGTTTGTCTTAATATTGTATTACAATTGTTTGTATTTCTGTGATGTTGGCTGTTATTTCTCCTTTCTCATTTGTTATTTTATTTATTTTAGTCCTTTCTTTTTGCTTTTTGGTAAGTCTGGCTAGAAGTTTATCAATTTTGTTAGTTTTTGCAAAGGACTTGCTCTTGTTTTTAGTGATTTTCCCCCTATTTTTTAGTTTCTATATCATTTGTTTCTGCTCTAATCTTTATTACTTCTTTCCTTCTGCTGGCTTTAGGCTTCATTTATTGTTTTTTTCTAGCTTTATTAGGGTTTATGTTAGGTTGTTTATCTGAAAATTTTTTGCCCCTTTAGATTGGCATGTATTGCTCTGTGCTTCCCTCTTAGGACCACTTTTGATGGATACCAAAGGTTATGGACCATTGTGTTTTCACACATTTCTTTCCATGTTTTTTTTAATTTCTTTTTTGATTTTCTGGTTGACCCATTCTCTATTTAGTATCTTCTTGTTCAATTTCCATGTATTTGTGGTCTTTCCAAATTTTTTCTTGTGGTTGACTTCAAGTGTTATAACATTTTCATCAGAAAAAAACGTATGGTATGATCTCAGTCTTTTTATATTTGTTGTGTTTTTATTGATTTGTGGCTTAGTATGCAATCTTTTTTGGAGCATGTCCCATTTGCACTTGAAAAGAAGGTGTATTCTGTTGCTTTAAGTTGGAATATTTATTTTTTAATATTTATTCATTTTTAATAGTTTATTATCAAATTGGTTTTTATATAACACCCAGTGCTCTTCCCCAGAAGTGCCCTCCTCCATTACCACCACCTTTTTCCCCTCCTCCCCCTTCAACCCTCGGTTCATTTTCAGTATTCAATAGTCTCTCAGGGTTTGCATCCCTCTCTCTCTCCAACTCTCTTTCCCCCTTCTCCTCCCCATGGTCCTCCATTAGGTTTCTCCTGTTAGACCTATGAGTGCAAACATATGGTATCTGTCCTTCTCTGCCTGACTTATTTCGCTTAGCTTGACACCCTTGAGGTCCATCCACGTTGCTACAAATGGCCAGATTTCATTCTTTCTCATTGCCATGTAGTACTCCATTGTGTATATATACCACATCTTTATCCATTCATCAGGTGATGGACATTTAGACTCTTTCCATGATTTGGCTATTGTTGACAGTGCTGCTATGAACCTTGGGGTACATGTGCCCCTATGTGTCAGCACTTCTATATCCCTTGCATAATGTTTATTCATTTTTTGAGAGACAGAGTATGAGCTGGGAAGAGGCAGAGAGAGGGACACACACAATCTGAAGCAGGCTCCAGGCTCTGAGCTGTCAGCATAGAGCCCGATGCAGAGCTTGAACCTACAAACCATGAGATCATGACTTGAGCTGAAGTCAGACACTTAACCAACTAAGCCACCCAGGCACCCTGAGGTTGGAATTTTTTTTTTGTTTTGTTTTAGGCAATGAGGTGAGTCAGGAGGCTATTTGAATAATTCAAGCTAGATGGATATGATGAACCAAGTAAGTGGCAGTGAGGATGGGAAGTGCAAGGGTTCAAGAAGTATTGAGCAAGTAAAATCAAATGAACTCACAGAAAGGCAGGGATGATGCCCAGATTCCAGTTTGGGTTGTGTATGTTTGCAGAGAAGAGTTAACACAGGATGTGACAACATCATCCTTAGAAAGTCCTTTTACAAGTTTGACTCTTGGCTGACATCTGGGAACTTAATTGGTAAACAGCTCCATGCGCGGATAGAAAGCTTCCCATAAATGATGAAGTGGCTTATGTGCGTGAAGTGTTTACACACACAATGTGGTTTATTCTGAACCTTGTCTTCTTTCTGGGAGTGTAGAATTTTGGTTCAGGGGCGCCTAGGTGGCTCAGTCAGTTGAGCATCCTGATTCTTGATTTTTTTTAAAATTTATAATAGTTCATTGTCAAATTGGTTTCCATGTAACACCCAGTGCTTCTCCCCACAAGTGCCCCCCTCCGCGTCCATCACCCCCTCCCCCCCTCCCCCCTCCCCCTCCCCCT
>PJEM01020785.1:0-12662 GCA_004023845.1 Helogale parvula
AATTGGCTAACGAAGTTTGCTCTAAAATGCAAATCTTAATCTTATTAATTTACAAGGATCTCCAGAAAATTATGAAATTAGAGTCTCTAAAATTACAGCAGCGCTGTCGTGGGCACTGGGCTACTTTGTATCTTCCGCACCCACCTCAAGGTGCTGTGTGTCCACAGGGAGGAAAGAATAGTCACAAGGTCTGCCTAGCAGCGAAGGTGAGCCCGCCAAGTGTGCGGGTTCGCGTGAGGGCAGACCGAGGAGCCCATGACCTTGCACAGGAACAATTACGTGCTTACTCCCACCAACTTGTGGTGAAGTTCAGCTTCTGCCCCGGGTCTAAACGCTGACTACAGAACAGCGGCCCCGGCACAGCTACTGTCCCGGCCTGCTCTGCTGCGGCAGGTTTCACCAAGCCCGTCACGACTTTCAAATTAGAGCAGTCGCTGAGCTGCTGCTAGAGCTTTCTCTCCATCTGTCAGTAAAGCAGGTACCACCATGTCAAGAGATCCGCCTGCTGCTGCTAGAACTCTCTCCCAATGTGATTGGCCGCCTGTGAAATCCTATGTGCTGTACTTCACAGATCAGTAAGAAATGATCCTGGGAAGGGGTCCACGTCAGACCACAGGTCCTATAGCGCCGGCTTTACGGTTTCAAATCCAGACCCCAGGATTAACCAGGCAGGGTGACCCTGGGCTCTGAGCCTCAGTTTCTTTGGTTACAAAATGGGGATAAAAACTGCTCCCTCCCCACAGACTTACTGTTAGGGGAAGTTATGGGCACATGGCCTGTCAGTTAGAAAGTACGAGGAGGGGCACCTGGGTGGCTCAGTCGGTTAAGCCTCCGACTTCGGCTCAGGTCAGATCTCACGTTCGTGGGTTCGAGTCCCGCGTCAGGCTCTGTGCTGACAGCTAGCTCAGAGCCTGGAGCCTGCTTCTGGTTCTGTGTCTCCTTCTCTCTCTGCCCCTCCCCCTCTCATGCTCTATCTCTCTATCAGAAATAAATAAAACATTTAAAACAAAAAAAAAAAAAAAAAAGAAAAAGAAAGTACGAGTAAACGGTACTGTGGTCCTCCCCCCTCCCACCTCCAAGGACTCCCTCGGAGTCCCTGCAAGCACGGCCCTGTGGAAGGTGCTCCTGCCAGGCTATCCAGCACTAAGCATCCTGGAAGGGTCGTCTGGGTCAAAGTTCATGCCCAGTTTCGTGCCTGATGGTCGGCTGTGGCCCCTTTGTCTTTGTGAACTTTTCAACGAACAGATGACTTGATCACAGTCCCCACTTGTACTCTGCCTCCGAGCGAGGCTTCCTCCCAGGTGCCCGGGGAAGGTGCCGGCTGCTGCAGGCCTAGGACAAACCTAAGTGACATCCCCGAGTATGGTGTCAGCAGTGTCCCCAGGACGGCCACACCCTGGAGAAGGAACAAAGTGACATCCCCGAGTATGGCACCGGCAGTGTCCCCAGGACGGCCACGCCCCGGAGAAGGAGCACAGAGACAAAGGCAACAGGAGGACACAGAGACCACAGAGAAGAGCCTGCTCCCACCACCAAGGTCACGGAGGCAGCGGGGCTGAGTCCCCGGCGCAGGGGAGGGGCGGAGAGCACCGCTACCTTGCCAGCAGGCCCCAACCACGAGCTGGGTTTCGATCTTGGATGGGTGAAGTGGGTAATCTTCGGTCACAGAGAAGGGCTCCTGAGTAACGCCGTCTACATAGAGCGTCACGCTTGGGAATTCCACGTTGAGGACGTAGTGATGCCACTCCTCGTCACAGACCTGAGAGGCCGGGGAAAAAACCGGAGCATGAAAGGTGGCCCTGCCCTCACATCCAGAGACCATGAAAGCAGAACAGCTGGGTTCAGAGAGCAGGTCACCCATAAGGACTGGTACCTTCCAGAAAAGGAAAAGGATTTCTTAAACCTCTAACAACAAAATACATCTCACTCACCCACAGCCCGCCCAACAGGGCCAAAGCACCCCTATCACCCCAGGACGTTCCAGAACAGGGGGAGGTGCCCATTCCTCACGTGACAGGGTCCGGCTCTCTTCTGCCAATAGTCTGACAGCAGAAGATTCTGGTATCGACAGGCTGGACAGCCTCCCACTGAGCGGGCTTAGCCCATCAAGATCCATGCCATTTCCGGATCCAAACGAAAATCACCTCCCATTGCAGAATAAGCCATGCTGTCTGTAGCTCATGTATTTCCTTTTTGAGCTCATGTATTTCCTTTTTTAATTCAAAGACGATAAACTAATTAAACGTGAGCATACAGCTCAGAGGGCGTGTTAATTAAACTGTGTTCCTTCCCCACCATGAGTGAGCATTCCCCCACCCCCAGCCCCCACTGCTGAGGGAAAGTGCTCCTGGCAGTCTCCAAGGTGCCTCTGGTCTGGCCCTCTCTGGTCTTTGGCTTCAGAGGAAGAGGCAGGTACTTGAGAACAGAGACAGGCAGAGAAAGAGATGGAGTGGGATACCGTTTTTATTTCTTAAAAAAATTTTTTTTAATGCTTATTCATTTTTGAGAGAGAGAGTGAGTGAATACACACAGGCATGAATGGGGGAGAGGGCAGAGAGAAAGAGAGAGCAGGAGAAAAGAATCTGAAACAGGCTCCAGGCTCTGAGCTGTCAGCAGAGCCCGAAGACAGGCTCAAACTTATGAACCATGAGATCATGACCTGAGCCAAAGTTGGACGCTCAACCGACTGAGCACCCTAGGCTCCCAGTGTTTTGAAAAATATATTTCTAAATAAGCTTGACCAATTTACACATTCTAAAAATCTGAACCGATGAAAGCTAAACAGACCGGAAATATCACAATAATGAAGAAATTACCGAAGAACATCCCCCAGAGAAAAGCAGCTGCTCTTGAATGAGTTTATTACAGAAAAAAAATCCAGACCTCTGACACTCTGCACATGCCTATCACGTATGCTCGCTGTAGACGTATGTGTATATAGATCACATGGAACCTTTCCAAATGAAGGAACGGCAGGGCAAGTCACTTTTGAGGCAGGTGATACCTTAATTTTAGCTTCTCTATTGACGACAAGTTTGTAACATAAGCTCCTTCAGAAAGCGATTTCTGTCTCACCCGGCTCCTAAGGCACGGCAGGTTTCCGGGGGATTAGCAGAGGAGCACTGTATTTGAAAGTCCATCTGACATTGGTCAGAAGTCCCTGAGGGCACTGAGAAGACAGTGGCATAAGTGGCGTAATTTTCTCCCCGAAAACTGGGTGACCAGGCGGGGCAAAGCCCAGAGCGGCAGACAACACGCACGACACCCCTCAGTCCGGGGCCGTGTGCGCCGGAGCTTCGGTCCAGGGCAGAGCGGAGGGCGGCGGGCCGCACGGCTCTGTGAGGTGCTTTCCGACAAGAAGAGAAGAGGGAGGCAGAGCCCGACCGCTAGAGAAAGGATCGTGCTCTCCAGCTCCCTCCTTCGAAAGAGCAGGACAAGTCACTGTAAGTAAAAACGAGGAGGAGGAAAAAGGATCACGATTCAATCCCGTATGAACTTTTTAAGAGACAGAAAGTAAACTGATGGAAAAAGACACTCCTGCAACAGACATGAAAATGGATCCCGCAGTCTCGGGACGCGCTGGAGGGGGTCAGGAAGTGACACAAAAGCACGTGAATCAGGACCAGAGCAACTCAGGCGAGAGCTGACGACTCAGGAATGACCTGGATAGAAAGTGACAGAGAATACAGGTAAAGAATGCTAACCAAAGGCCAAGGGCCCCCAGAGAAGAAAGGAAAGCAGTGACAGGGAGGGCTAAGAACTGCAGCACCAAAACACTGCCTGAAATCCCGAGCCGCTTCGAACTATATACTGCACAGGTCATACCACGTATCTGGGAAAACAGACCCAGAACAATCAAGACACGTGCATAAAATTAATTGGCTTTAAAAAAAGAAAAGAAACACACCCTTCAGTCACCCAGACAAAAGAACCAAGTATCTTATAAGGGAAAGAAGATCAGATTGTCATCAGACTTCAATACGTCTTATGTCAGAAGACAATGGACAGAGAAATTTGTTCTTGTAAAAAATTTTTTTAATGTTTATTTTTGAGAGAGCAAGAGAGAGTGGGGGAGGGTCAGAGAGAGAGAGGGAGACACAGAATCTGAAGCAGGGTCCAGGCTCTGGGCTTTCAGCACAGAACCCGATGCAGGGCTCAAACCCATGGACCGCGAGATCATGACCTGAGCTGAAGTCGAAAGCTTAACGGACTGAGCCACCCAGGCGCCCCTGTTCTTGTAAATCTCAAGTATGAGCTAGAGATTTCATATCCAGCCAAACTGACTTTCACCATAAAGGCCACAGACAAGCTATTAAATAAACATGAAAGAACTGAGGCTGTTCCCATGAATCTCTCCTCAGGACACGTTCCCTACAGCAGATGACAGAGACACAGTGCCACAGAATGGCTACTTAAAGCACAGGAAAAAACCACCAGACACAGAGCTTAAACAGTCTGGGAACATACGAACCCAAGTCCAATCGAGCCTTTAGACCACACTACCAATTTACAGGCTCTCAGGAAGAGAAATCCCATTACATTCAACCAAAGCCAGCATCACCAAGGCATATCATAGTCAGATTCACAAAGTACACAAACAAGGAAAGAATCATGAAAGCCAGGGGAAAAAAGTCCTTAACCTACAAGGGAAGACAGATGAGGCTGACCGCAGATCTGTCCACAGAAACTTGGCAGGCCAGAAACGAGTGGCAGGATATAGCCAACGTGCTGAATGGGAAAAATATGCAGCCAAGAATTCTTTATCCAGCAAGGCTGTCACTCAGTATAGAAGGAGAGAAAGTTTCCCAGACATGCATGCATGCACACATACACACATACATAAAGGAGTTTGTGACCACTAAACCAGCCCTGCAAGAAATTTTAAGGCAGACTCTTTGGAGAAAAAACAAAACAAAAAAGACCAAAAGCAACAAACACTAGAAAGGACCAGAGGACGTCACCAGAAACACCAACTCTACGGGAAACACAATCTTTCAATAATCCGCCTGAATGTAAATGGACTAAATGCTCCAATCGAAAGTCACAGGGTATCAGATGGATAAAAACACAAGATCCATCCATCTATATGCTGCCTACAAGAGGCTCATTTTAGATCTAAAGACACCTGTAGATTGAAAATGAGGGGAAGCAGGGGCGCCTGGGTAGCTCAGCTGGTTAAGTGTCCTACTTTGGCTGAGGTCATGATCTCACAGTTTGTGAGTTCGAACCCTGCACTGGGCTCTCAGCTGTCAGCACACAGCCTGCTTCAGATCCTCCGTCCCCGCCTCTGTCTGCCCCTCCCTGCTTGTTCTCTGTCTCTCAAAATAAACTTTAAAAAGTGAGGGCATGGAGAACCATCTATCATGCTAATGGATGTCAAAAGAAAGCCAGAGCAGCCATACTTATTTCAGACACATTAAACTTTATTTATTTAAAAATTTTTGTTTTAGTTTTTATTTTTGAGGGGGGGGAGGGGCAGAGAGAGAGGGAGACACAGAATCTGAAGCAGCCTCCACGCTCTGAGCTGTCAGCAGGGCTTGAACCCAAAGACTGTGAGATTATGACCTGAGCTGAAGTTGGACACTTAACCAATTGAGCCACCCAGGCGCCCCCAGACACATTAAACTTTAAAACAAAGACTGTAACAAGAGAAGGGCACTATATCATAATTAAGGGGTCTATCCACCACCAAGACCTAACAATTATATTTATGCCCTCAACCTGAGAGCAACCAAATCTATCAATCAATAACAAACAAACAAACACATTGATAACAATAGTAGGGAACTTAATACCCCACTTACAGCAACGGACAGATCACCTACGCAGAAGATCAAGGAAACAGCCTTGAACGACACACTGGACCAGATGGACTTAGCCAATCATATTCAGAACATCTCATCCTAAAGCAGTAGAACAGAATACACATCCTTCTCGAGTGCACATGGAACATTCTCCACAACAGATCACATACTGGGTCACAAATCAATCCTCAACAAGTACAAAAAGATCAAGGTCATACCACGCATATTTTCAGACCAAGACGCTGTGAACCTTGCAATCAACCATAAGAAAAAATTTGGAAAGACCACAAATAGCTGGAGGTTAAAGAACACCCCACTTAAGAATGAACGGGTTAACCAGGAAGTTAAAGAAGAACTTATAAACTACATGGGCGCCAATGGAAATGAAAACGCAAGAGTCTAAAACCTCTGGGGTGCAGCAAAGGTGGTCCTAGGAGGGAAGTGTGTTGCAATTCAGGCCTTTCTAAAGAAGGAAGAAAGGTCTCAAATACACAGCCTAAACTTATGCCTAAAGGAGCAAGAAAAAGAACAGCAAATAAAGCCCCAAACCAGTAGAAGAAGGGAAATAATAAAGATTAGAGCAGAAATCAATGATACCCAGGGGCGCCTGTGTGTCCCAGTTAGTGAAGCATCCAACTTCAGTTCGTAATCTCGTGGTTTGTGAATTTGAGCCCCATGTCGGGCTCTGTGTTGACAGCTCAGAGCCTGGAGCCTGCTTCGGATTCTGTATCTCCCTCTCTCCCCCTCTCTCTGCCTCTCAAAAATCAACATTAAAAAAAAAAAAAAAAAAAAAAAAAAAAAAAAAAAAAAAAACAACCCAAACAAACAGGAGAACAGAGCAACAAAACCAGGAGCTGGTTCTTTGAGACAATTAACAAAATTGATAACCCCCTGGCTACACTTATAAAAAAGAAAGAGGAAAACCAAATAAATATAATCGCATATAAAAGAGGAGAGATCACAACCAACACCACAGAAATACAAACGATAATAAGAGAACATTATGAGAAACTGCATGTCAACAAACTGGGCACTCTAGAAGAAATGGATAAATTCTGAGAAACATAGAAACTACCAAAACCGAAACAGGAAGAAATAAAAAAATTTGAACAGACCCTTAACCAGTAAAAGAATTGAATCACTAATCAAAAATCTCCCAACAAACAAGAGTCCAGGGCTGGATGGCTCCCCAGGGAAATTCAACCATTTAAAGAAGCGTTAATACCTATTCTTTTGAAACTGTTCCAAAAAATAGAAATGGAATAAAAACTTCCAAACTCATTCTATGAGGCCAGTATTATGGTGCTTCCAGAGCCAAACAAAGATCTCACTGAAAAGAATTACAGACCAATTTCCCTGATGAACATGGATGCAAAAATTCTCAACAAGATACTAGCAAATCGAATCCAACGATACATCAAAAGGATTATTCACCAAGATCAAGTGGAACTTATTCCTGGGCTGCAGGGGTGGTTCAATATCCACAAATAAATCAATAGGATACACACCACATTAATAAAAGAAAGGATAAGAACCACATGATCCTCTCAAAAGATGCAGAAAATGCACTTGACAAAATACAGCATCCTTTCTTGGTAAAAACCCTCAAGGAAGGAGGGACGGAAGGCACATACCTCAACTTCATAAAGGCCACACACGGAAGACCCACAGCTAACATCATCCTCAATGGGGAAAAACGAGAGCTTCCCCCCTAAGGTCAGGCACACGACAGGGACGTCCACTCTCGCCTCAGCCTCAGCAATAAGACAGCACAAAGAAATAAAAGGCATCCCAACCGGCAAGAGAGGAGTCAACATTTCACTCTTCACAGACAACATGATACTCTACACGGAAAACCCAAAACCCCCGTCCCCCCACAAAAAAACAGAACTGATGCATGAATTCAGCAAAACCACAGGATAGAAAATCAACATACAGAAATCTGTCGCATTTCTATACACCAATAATGAAGCAGCAGAAAGAGAAATCAAGGACTTGATCCCATTTACAATTACACATAAATCCATAAGATACCTAGGAATAAACCTAACCAAAGAGGTAAAAGACCTATACTCTAGACTACAGAATGCTAGGATGCTGGGGTGGCTCAGCCGGTGAGCCTCTGATTTTGGCTCAGGTCACGATGTTGCAGTTTGTGAGTTCGAGCCTCACAACGGGCTCTGTGCTGAGAGCTCAGAGCCGGGAGCCTACTCTGGATTCTGTGTCTCCCTCTCTCTCTGCCCCTCCCCCACTCACCTCTCTCTCTCAAAAGTAAATAAACATTTAAAAAATCAAAACAACAACTACTATAGAATGCTTATGAAACAAATTGAAAAAGACCACAAAGAAATGGAAAGACAGCCCATGCTCACGGATTGGAATAACAAATATTCTTAAAACGTCTACACTATCCAAAGCACTCTGTACATTCAATGCCATCCCCATCAAAATCACACCAGCAGTCTTCACAGAGCTGGAACAAACAATCCTAAAATTTGTGTGGAACCAGAAAAGACCCTGAACAGCCAAAGTAATGTTGAAAGAGAAAACCAAAACTGGAGGCCTCACAATCCCGGACTTCAAGCTGCATTACGAAGCAGTAATCCTCAGAGACATGATGGTACCGGCACAAGGACAGACACACAGATCAGTGGAGCGGACCAGAGAACCCAGACATGGATCCGCAAATGTATGGCCAACTCATCTTCAACAAAGCAGGACAGAATACCCCCCCCCAAAAAAAAGGTCTCTTCAGCAAATGGTGGTGGGAAAAATGGACAGCGACATGCAGAAGAATGAAACTGGACCGCTTTCTTATACCATCCACACAAATAAACTCAAAATGGATAAAAGACCTAAATGTAAGATAGGAAATCATCAAAATCCTAGAGGAGTAAACATTAGAAAAAAAAAAGTTAAAAAAAATTGGGGGAGTGGCTGGGTGGCTCGGTTGGCTAAGTGTCTATCTGACTCTCTGTTTCAGCTCAGGCCATGATCTGACGGTTCATGGGATTGAGCCCCACATCGGCACAGAGCCTGCTTGGGATTCTCTCTCTCTCTCTCTCTCTCTCTCTCTCTCTCCTTCTGCTCCTCTCCCATCTATTTTCTCTGTCTCAAAATAAACATTTAAATGACCTTGGCTGCAGCAACTTCTTACTAGACACGTCTCTAGAAGCAAGGGAAATAAAAGCAAAAATGAACTACTGGGACTTCATCAAGATAAAAAGCTTCTGCACGGTGAAGGAAACAATCAACAAAACTAAAAGACAGCCAGTGGAATGAGAGAAGACCTTTGCTGCAGATAAAGGGCTACTATCTAAGACCTTTAAGAATCTCTCAAACTCAACACCCAAAAAGCGAATAATCCAGTGAAGACATGGGCAGAAAACATGAATAGGCACTTTTCCAAAGAAGACATCCAAATCGCTAACAGACACATGAAAACATGCTCCACATCACTCGTCATCAGAGAAACACACATCAAAACCATGATGAGACACCACCTCACACCTGTCAGAACGGCCGCCATGAACAACTCAGGAAAGATGCTGGCGAGGATGCAGAGAAAAAAGAACGCTTTTGCACTCTTCGTGGGAATGCAAACTGCGGCAGCCACTGTGGAAAACAGCACGGAGGCTCATCAAAAAATTAAAAACAGAATTACCCTACGACCCAGCAATTACACTACTGGGTATTTATCCAAACGATACAAAAACACCGATTCAAGGTACACACGTACTCCAAGGCTTATAGCAGCACTACCAACGACAGGCAAATTATGGAGACAGCCCAAACGTCCATCAGCGGACGAGTGGATAAAGAAGATGTGCTGTGTGTATATATACAATGGAGTATTACTCGGCGATCATAAAGAATGGAATCTTGCCACTTGGATCAATGTGGATGGAACTAGAGTGTATATGCTACATGAAAGACGGCAGAGAGAGACAAACACGGGGTTTCATCATATTTGGAACTTAAGGAACAGGACAGATGAGCACAGGGGAGGGGGAGGAAAAAGAAGATAAAAACAGAGAGGGAGTCAAACCATCAGAGACTCTTAGATACAGAGAACAAACTGAGGGTTTGCTGGAGGGGAGGTGGGTGGGGGGATGGGCAGCAAGGAGGGCACTCGTTGGGATGAGCACCGGGTGTCATATGTGAGTGATGAAGCATTAAATCCTACTCCTGAAGCCATCATTATACTATAGGAAAACTAACTTGAATAGATAAAAAGATCCTCTCCCTCTCCCTTTGCCCGGTGCGCACGCGCTCTCGCTTTCTAATGTAAAGAAAGAAAAACGCTCTGCCGGGATTTTAAAGGAAAGGCTTCCTCAGTTCACAGCGGCCCCTGGTTTCCTGAAACATGTCCATTTTTTTTCACGTGATACTTGCTCTTTATCACAGAAACTGTTAGGAAAGCAGCTTTGCAAAGATATGCTATCATCAAAAGGGACATAGCGTGACCTAACGGTGACACTGTAGGCTCCCCAGGCGAGCAGCCGGTGTGGTTTCTGACAGACGTCAAGACCGCTGGCTCTGCGACCGTCTAAAATACCCCGAGGCACCCCGAAGTCTGCTGCAGCACCCGGGGGCTCCTTGGCACAATTTGGGAGGCAAGGCTTTAAAAAACGAATGAACAAATACAAGGATCTCAATCCCAATTTTTAAGCAAGTGCTGTAAATTTCAATAAATTACAACATAGTGTTTTGAATTTAAATTAAAATTTCTTGACATTAATACTGGATGTGTCAAATACATACTTATAAAATGAAAACCTTGGGCTTTCAGTGGAGAGGAGTTCAAAGGATTGAATCTAGCCTATAACCCACAAGTAATATAATAAGGTTGTTCTTAACTGTCATCAGAAAAAACTAAAGATGTTAAATTAGATTATGGGTACTAAAACAGAACGGTGCCGAAAGTGTCCACATACACTGCAAAAGATGTTTTCTATTTTTCTCTTTACTCATGAACATGCACTGCCCAAAAACCGCTGGTCCTGTAGGAAGTTGCAATACCTAGTTTTCCTCTCTGAACGGGCGTAAATCTGAGTTTTCCAGGCACTCACCTGATTCAGCTTCCAGTGGAATTCTGCAGGTTTGTATTTCTTCTCTTCTGAAGGATCCTGGCGGAGGAGGAAGGTAAGGCGGCAGCCGTGGACGTAGAGCGAGTAATGGTGCCGGTTCATGTCTGCCGAGAGAAATCCCACTGGTGAACTGCCAACTGAAGACCCGAGGGAGAAGTCAAAGCTATTTCCTTCATGGCTTTTGAGGACACGGGTTCAGCATTTATCAGATATCGGCATAAATGAACTCTCCGGTTGGGCCACGGCAGGGATTAGAAACAAACACCCTTGGGTCTTCCCGAGCAGTGGGGCCCAGTTCACCGAGTAGAACGAACCACCAAATACCAGTACCGCATCCTGAGGACGGAGCGTCCTGGCGCAGAACACAGAACAGTGTGTGTCACCAGCCAGCCTCCAGCGACCACTGCGGCGGCCACCCAGGTCCGACCCCCCCAGGGCTAAATTAACCTACCTGTTTTGTCTGAGCTACACAGGATCGTCTCCTTCTTCCTGCCGAAAGGCCCGTGCCGCATCCACACAGAAATCGTAAAAGGCTCTTTCGGGTTGACGGAAACGACACCATCTGGGATCCTCACCGCCTGGGTGCCGTTGAACTCGAAGACCTGGTCACTGTCGTGGCCGTTGTCGGTGGGGAGGCCGACAGTCCAGTTCAAGGACCCGCTGGGGGACGGGAGCAGCTCCGTGGTGCCAGACGCAGCGCCTAAGCCGACACAGTAACACAGCACACGCGACGTGAAGGACTTCGGAGGCCGAAGAGTTTCGGGGCCACACCACGGCAACGTCCTTACCTTCTGGTTACAGGACGTGCTACCTCCCGCTAACGTTCCTCAAAAGTAAGGGGTTTTATTTTTTAAAGAGTCATTAATAATAAATGTAGATTTTAAAAAAAAAAGGAAAAAAAGAAGGTGCCTGGGTGGCTCAGCTGGTTGAGTGTCCAGCTCTTGGTTTCAGTTCAGGTCATGATCCGACAGTTCATGAGATCGAGCCCCGCGTCGGGCTCTGTGCTGACAGCACAAAGCCTGCTTGGAATTCTCTCTCCCTCTCTCTGCCCCTCCCCCTCTTGTTCTCTCTCTGCCTCAAAAAAAAAATTTTTTTTTAAGGATAAAAGGAAGAAAGCATTATTTGTAATCCCACCCAAATATACACACTATTTAAAAAAAATCTCAGGGTGCCTGGGTGGTTTGGTTGGTTAAGCATCCAACTTTGGCTCAGGTCATGATTTTGCTATTGTGGGTTTGAACCCCGCGTCGGGCTCTGTGCTGACAGCTTGGAGCCTGAAGCCTGGTTCAGATTCTGTGTCTCCCTCTCTCTCTGCCCCTCCCCCACTCACGCTCTGTTTCTCTCTCAAAAATAAACATTAAAAAAATTTTTTTAAAATTCATTTTAAAGTAGGCTTCACACCCAGTGTGGAGCCCAACATAAGGCTTGAGCTCACAACCCTGAGATCAAGATCTCAGCAGCCATCAAGAGTAGGACGCTCAACCAACCCAGTCACCCAGGCACCCCCCAAATATATCCACTATTAACGTCTGGGTGCAAACACTTCCAGACTTTTCTCCACGAATATACACATATTATAAAAAACAGACTCCTACGATGTACGTACGTACACACATTCCCATCAACATTCTCCTGTACCAGATCTTTAAACGAGCATTTCACCGCCTAGATACACTCTGACTTTAACTGATCTCCCTAATGCATCTCGGACAAGCCCGAGACTGTCCCCACTCTTTTCTACCTTCGCGAGGACCCCCATGTGACTCCA
>PJEM01020786.1:0-12666 GCA_004023845.1 Helogale parvula
AAGGGAGCACCCCAAGCAGGCTCCGCACAGAGAGAGAGGGGGGAGGGAGCACCCCAAGCAGGCTCCGCACTGTCCTTGCAGAGACACCGAGCCCAATGCGGAGCTCAAACTCATGAACTATGAGGTCATGACCTGAGCCGAAATCAAGAGATGGATGCTTAACCAACTGAGCCATCCAGGCACCCCATTCCCTGGACTATTTTAAAGTGTATTCCCAACCAAACATCATTTTTACCCATCGGGACTTCAGTTAGCACCTCTCACTGGTAAAGACTTAAAGAGCAAACCATAGGCACCATGTCATTGTGATGACCTAACAGAATTGACCCGCGTCCTTCCTGCCATCCAGCGCCCAGTTCGTAGTCCGTCCCCGACTGGGAAGGTCTCTTTGCCGTTGGTTTGTTTGAACCAGGGTCTAAGCGGGATCCACACACTGTACTTGATCATGTCTCCTAAATCTGTTGCTCTGTGGCCCCCCTTCCCCTCAGACAGTCTTTTTTCTCCCAATAATTCACGAGAAACCAGGATACACGGCTCAGACTGACTGCACCCCCAGTGTAGGCTGGGCTCAGTGCAGCACACACCCCACGACCCTCGAACCTCATGGGGCCGCCAGGGCCACGCACCTCTGGGTTCTAAATTCTGGGCCCCACATTGCCACCGTGGGCCCAGTCTACATGGGGAGGCCTAGTGCACCCCGGTTGGTTTGCCAGGACTGCTTAGACTCGGGCTCAGACTTTTAAGGGAGAGTAAGACGTGTGCTCTTTTCCCAAATGGTTTTGACTTTTCGGGACCCCTTGAGACCCCGTGTGAAATTTAGAATGGGTTTTCCTGTTTCTGAAAAAAACTGTCATTAGGATTCTGACAAGGGTGGCGCTGAATATGCAGACCGCTGTGGGTGACATTCATGTCATGACATTCACCAACATTTGGCCTTCGGAGCCACGGACGTGGAATGCGGATTTATCCACTTGTCTCCTTGACGCTCCTGCGCAGCGGGCTGTCGCCCTCATCGAGTGAGTGTCTCTGCCTCGGCTAAGGTGACTCCCGTGCACTTTCTTCTCTTTGACGCTATTGTCACGGAAATTGGTTTTGTAATTTCTTCTTCAGATTGTCTATTGTTCATGTGCAGAAATGCAGCTTAGTTTTGTATGTTGAATTGTGTCCTGCCAGTTTGCTGCAGTCACACATCAGTCCTGAACATTTCGTGTGCGTGTGCGTGTAATCTTTGGGAATTACACATATAAAATCATATGAGAGATGACTTTACTTCTCCCTTTCCAGTGTGGATGATGGCTTTTCTCTGGCCTCACTGCTCTGCCCAGAACTGCCGGGACCACGGTGAATAGAAGTGGGGAGAGCAGGCCTCCCTGCCTCGTTCCTCATCTTAGAGGAAAGGCTTTCAGTCTTGTACCACCGAGTGTGATGGCTCCTACAGCTTTTATTATATGGGACAGTTTACTTCTATTCCTAGGTTTTTAGTGTCTTATCGTAAATTTTGTCAAATGCTTTGTCTGCATCAGCTGAGATGGTCACGTGGTCGCCCCTCCGTTCTGTTGGTGTGGGTGTCACACTGACCTATGTTAGCGTGTTACAGCCCCCTTCCGCTCCAGGACTAGAGCCCGCTCGGCTGTGGGGGGCGGTCCTTTCAGTCCTGCCGACTGCCGTTTGCCAGCATTTGCGGAGGATTCTGCATCACTGTTCGGAGGGATGTCGGCCTGTAGCTTTCTCACAGTGTCTGTCTGGCTTTGGTATCGGGGTAATGCTGGCGTCACAGGATGACTGGGGAGTTTCTCTAATTCTGGAAAAGTCTGGGGAGGACTGGTGTTAGTTCTTCTTTAAATATTTGACAGACAGCATTCACCTGTGAAGCCGACAGGTCCTGGGCTTTCCTCTGCGGGGAGATTCTGGATTACTGATTCCATCTCCGTACCCGCTGTAGGTCTGTTCGGACTTTCTGTGTCTCTGTGACTCAGTCCCTGCAGGCTCCGTGTTTCCAGGCATTTCTCCACGTCACGTAAGGGTATCTGAGTTGTTGGAGTACTACTGCTCGCAGTACTCTCTTACCATCCTTTTTATTTCTGTAGACTCGGTACTAACGTTCCCACTTCGTTTCTGAGTTAACTATCTGAGTCTTCTCTCTTTTTCTCTCAGTCCATGTATAGCTAGAGGTTTGTCAATTTTACTGACCTTCTCAAAGAAGCAATTTTTGTTTCATGGATTTTCTCTGCTGTTTTCCATGGTCTCTGTTGTCTATGCACACTCTCGTCTTCACTCCCCCCCCCTTGGCTGGCTTTGTGAGCAGGCTGCTCATCGTGTCCTTGCTCGCCACGCGCTAACCTCAGAAATCTCTGTGTCAGATGTGTTTGGAGCCATACATTTCCCCTAACTTCAGCGTCACCTCCACTGCCTTCCATAAGTTTTGTTTTGTTTTCATCTCATGTGTTTCTAAGTACTTTCTAATTTTCTTGCGGTTTCTTCTTTGAGCAATTGATTTAAGAGTGTTACTACTTAATTTCCACAAATTCGTGAACGTTCCAGTGTTCCCTCTCTTACTGACGTCCATCTCCATCCTGCTGTGGTCAGAGAAGACACCTCCCATGATATCCAGCTTCTAAAACCTACCGAGCTCTGCCACGCGCTCTAACACACGGTCTGTCCTGGAAGACGCCACCGTGCGCATGCGCGTGAGGAGACCGCGTGGGCGCGCGCTGCGGGGCGGGTGCTCTGGGTGTCGGTTGCGTCCGGCCGGCGGCTCGAGTTACGCCCTCTTTCCCGGACTCCTCTTCGTCGGCTTGTTTACCCACTAATGAGAGTAGGGGGTTGACGTCGCCCACCGTTGCTGTACGTCTATTCCTCCCTCAATTCTGTCAGTGTTTGCTTCCTATCTTGGGATGGTCTGTCGTGAGGTGTGCACATGTTTGTAATTGTTATATTTTCTTGTGCTGAAATTTTATCAATGGCTTCTGTCCTTTGTCTCTTGTAACCATTTTAAGTGTGTTTTGTCTGCTGTTTCCCTGCTCGCCTTTGGTGACGTCTGCATGGAGCGTGGTCTTCCATCCTTTTACTTTCAATCTGTGCCTTTGGATCTCAAGTGAGTCTCCTGTAGACAACTTGTGTTTGGACCTTGTTTTTATCCATTCTTCCAGTCTCTGTCTTTTAACTGGAGATTTAAAAAAATTTTTTTTAATGTTTTATTTATTTTTGAGAGACAGAGAGACAGCACGAGCAATGGAGGGTCAGAGAGAGGGAGATACAGAATCCGAAGCAGGCTCCAGGCTCTGAGCTGTCAGCACAGGGCCCGACGCGGGTTTGAACCCATGAAACCAACCGTGAGATCATGACCTGAGCCGAAGCCAGACGCTCAACTGACTGAGCCACCAGGCGCCCCTCACTGGAGTTTTTTATCCATTTACATTTAAGTAATTACCGGGAAGGAGGGGTCTAGCCCAGCTCTTTGAACAACTTTAAAGCAGTTGTTTTAAAGCCTTTGTCAGCATATTTCCTGTTACACCTTTATCAAGAGGCAGTTCTCACTGATTTACTTTTCTCCTTTGAACGGGCGGTGCTTCCCTGTGAATCTGTGCGCCTCCACACTGGACTGTTTGGATCTGATAATGTGGCAACTCTGAAGATCAGACCCTCCCCTTCCCCAAGGGTGACGTTTTTACTTCTATTGCTGTAGGATGTCTCTGTGCTGAGGGCCAGCCTGAGGGTAACTTAAGGTCTTCCTGGGTCTTTTAGAGATTTCCCTGGACATGCAGGGTAACTTTCTAATTTTTCTTATATGCAGTTGCTTTTGAATGTCTTTATCTTTAATATTTAGCTCCCCAAAGAGGGAAAAGTGAAAAACAAACAAAAAAAAGAAGTCAGGAGTAAAGGGTACTCACCTTTTAAATCACCCGGAAGTTACTTCAGCTGGAGGGGAGGTCTCGCAGCTCAGGGCTGGGAGGGGCAACAACTGTGGTTGCTGCCTCTGTGTCTGCTCTTCTGTTTGTTTTTATAATTTTTATATAGTTTATTTTTTAGACAGAGACGGAGCACGAGTGGGGGAGGGGCAGAGAGAGAGGGAGACACAGAATCTGAAACAGGCTCTAGGCTCTGAGCGTCAGCACAGTAACTGATGCGGGGCTTGAACCCACTAGTGTGAGATCATGACCTAAGCTGAAGTCAGTCGCTTAACTGACTAAGCCACCCAGGCACCCCTGTACCTCTGTTATTAGAAGCAGCCCACAGAGAACAAGTCCCCAATATTTCCAGGACAGGGTCTGTTTGCCCCTCTTGGTTGGGGATGGCCACGGGTAGCTGCTCGTGTGCTAAGAGCTGAAAATGACCAAGAGGAGCCACAATTTGCCACCCCAGCCTCCCCCTCCCCTGGAAGTTGCAAGCCTTCAGTACACTCAGGGTCCAAAATACTCGTGTGAGGCAGCTTTGGCCCAGCAGCCTCTGTCCGGATGGGAGACAGGTCCTCGGCCGCCGCCAGCTTCCCGCAAGGCCGCTCCCCCGCCCCGCATGGCCCGCCTCCCGCACCTCCGCCTCCTGCACCCGCACCGCCTCCCGCACCTTCTGGCCCCTGTGCTTTGGCGGGACATCCGTCCTTTAACGTGGGACACGAGGCACGGGGTGTGTCCGCGGCACCCGCCGGCCGCACGGGGCAGACGGGGGAGACTGTCCTGTCCCGTCTGGGCAGCTCCTCCAGCGCCTCGGGTGTCACGTCGCGTCGGGTTGGTCTGAAGACGGCGAGAGCCTGGTGCTTCGCGGTGCTGAGGTCACAGCTCGGCCGGTTCCAGCTTCTCCCCAACGCGGAGTCCCACATGGCCGCCCCTGCCCCCTCGGCGCCGTGGGGAAGGGGGTTCCTGGCGTCCCCTCGGCCGGCGCCCGGCCCGGCCTCGGCGGCCTCCGTGCGGGCCTCGGCGGTCTCCCGGGCCGGCCTCGGGGGTGGACCGCGGGCGTCTGTCCTGCTGGGGACACACTGCGCTTCCTGGTTCTCAGGAGCATGTTTCTATTTTAGCAATTTCTGAGACTGTTGCCTGATGTCCTCCTGGACGACGGTCTCTTCTCCGGAATCCCTGTCACATCCTTAAAGCCTCTCCTTCGATACATTTTACAACCTCTCGTTTTATCTTCCGCCTCTTCCTGCGATTCTCCGCGGCCGGACTGCGCCCGTCAGTCCTGAGTTGTCCCCTCCGCCCGTTGGGAGCACGCGGGTCGCCACCCTGGAGGGCCCGCTCTGTGCTGCGCTGCGGCTCCTCGTTGCTCCGGGACCAGTTCGCTTGTTTTGTTTGCTCCTTCGAGGCGGCGGGGGAGGGGGTGGGACGTGTCTCTGGCGGCGTGTCCGCGGGAACACGGTGGGTCTTCCGGTCGGTTGTGGTGCGGCAGGAGGAAGCCCCGCCGAGCGCCGCGCAGACTTGGAGCCAGTCACACTTCGGTTCTCAGCACACCCGCTCTGCCGGGGAGACCCCTCCTGTCCCTCCTCGGGCCGGACCCCCTCGAGTGCGCAGCCCTGGCCCCATCGCGGCCTGGGGTTGCTGAGCACAGAGGACGGTTCTCCCCGCTCCCGGACATGCTGGCTCTGCGTCCTGACCCCGGCCCCCGGGGCCGCACCAGCTGTTCCCTGGGAGCCCGGGCTCCTCGCCGGGGCCACCGCATCTGTCAGCACAAGCTAGCGGCACAGAGGAGCTGCTCTTACTCAGCCCCTCCCCCGGGGCTGAGCCAGCAGGACCATGAGCTACGACCGGGTCCACTTGACCTCCCGGGAGCACCATTAGATGCTGCTCTGCGGGCATCTCTGTTGCCTTTACATCAAACTGAACTTGGACCCCCTCCACTTGCTATTACTTGGGCCAGCTCCCCGTGGCTCCAGCCTCCCTCTCCTTCGGATTCGTGCAGCCGTCTCTCACTCTCTTCCTTTCCTGCCTTCGCCCCTAGTGCTGCTCTCAGAACACCCGGATGACCCGGCACAACGTACACTGATGAGCTGCCTTCAGCTCAGAGCCCTCCCTCGATGGGTGCCCCTCCTCTCTGCACCTCACGGGGAGCAGAGGTCACCCACCGCCCAGCCGACTGGGCACTCCTGCGGGGCCGCCCCTCCCTGGGCGGGCCACACAGGCCTCCTGGGTGCCTCCCCAACACCCAGGAGCCTTGGCCTCTAACTAGTCTCTGGTGGGACACTCACCACAGACCACGGCAAGGCTTCCCTCCTGCATCCGAGCTCTGCTCAGAGGTGGGTTTGTCAATGAGGGTGCCCCTAACCACCTTCCTGGAAGAGTGCCACCACCACCAGCACCACCACCACCAATGTCACCAGCACCACCACCACCAGAACCACCGCCATCAGCACCAGACCACCAGCACCGGCACCACCAGCACCAGGAGCAGTGTTCTTTCTGTCCTATTGCCTCCTTGCACAGAGACTGAGCATCTTCTAATGTCGGATTTATTTACCGGTTTGTTTTCACCATCTTTCCCGCTCAAGTCTCCAAGGTGGCTGTCCTCAGCATGTTGGCCTGGGGGGCTTCGGCAGTCGCTTCTCCGTGCTGACTTATGCGCTGGAGTCTGGAGCAGCTCAGGGCAGCAGGTGTTCTGGCCCCCAAGAATGACACTCATCACCCCCAGGGGCCTCACCCAACCCCCGCCCCAGGAGGGGGAGGTAGACTGGGCGCCACGGGGAACTCCAGCACAGCGTCCTCCCCTCTCTAGCATCCGGACAGGCTCTCCCATCTTCTGTAAATGGCACGTGGCTGTGTCCTTTAACTGGAGCGTTTAGTCCGTCTTTCCAGGTTTGAGTCTGTAATCATGCTTTGTGCTTGGCTCTGTGGTATACTTTGAGTTTTGAATGCAGGTCTGGATAACACAGTCAACATGCTTAATTATGTCCTATTCATGATAATCCCACTAATGACTTTGTGGTTTGGATTTTGTAGTTTGTGGTTGCCTCTGATTTAGGGGTCATGCTGGTTTTTCTCATGTGATTGGTGACTTTTGATTGTGAGTTCATGTTACTGTGGGGATTCTTTGAATCCTGAGTCCACAGTGAGGTGTCCAGGGAAGGTTTGCTCCCATCGGCCAAGTGCCTCAGCGTGTCCCCAGCCCAGGACTCTTGAAGCAAAACTTTTCATCAGGGGTTTTTAAGATTTCCAGCAAAATCTCAGCCTCATGCCTGTGTGAGAATGGGCTTATATTTAGGAATTATCAGGGATAACTTTTTTCTTCTCTATGCACAGTCAAGTGCAAGAGAGGCTGTGCCCTTGTGGGACCGACCGTTTGCTTGTGCCTGCTCTGGGCAGGTGACCGAGAGGGCCTCTGACGCCCAGGGCTAATGGTGCTGAAGGCCAGCAGGGCTGTCCCAGTTGCAGCCTGGCTCCTGGCACTCCTTGTCTCAGACTCTGAGGAACTCCGTGCTTCCCGCCCCTCATCAGCCCATTACGCACGCGCATCACCTACATCTAAGAGGCGTCCATTGGGTCTAGTATTTCTAGGTGCTCAGTATCAGGACTCCTGTATGATAAACAAAGTGAACTGAGTTCTTCATTCATTCGGCAGGCATTTGCCATCTCTGCTGTGTGCCCAAGCCATGCAGGCTGCCACCATGTGCCCACCCTCTAGCTCAGCCTGTTTTCAGGGAGCTCCAGTGCCGGCTGCTGCCCACGGGCAGACACACACTGTGCTGAAATGCAGGGAGCCGCCAGGTCAGACCTCCTTGCACCATCCAGGTCCCTCCGGGGCTCTCGGTGGGGCACGAAGGCTCGAAGCCCGCCCCTGGGAGACTCTGTATCATGAAGTGTCTCAGTTGTGCCCCAAGACTATGGGTCCAGAGATTCACAGAGAACATCTGCGGAGAACATTCCACAGACAACTCTCTCCTCTTAGCAAATGCCACCCGTCTGTTCAGGACACGGCGGCATCGGCAGATGTCCGAGGTACTGGCTGAGAATCCACCCCTCTGCTGGGGAAGAAATGGGTCACAGGAACTTGCTTTCGCTGCTTCCTCCCCTAGGTCAAGGGTCAAGGTGACCGTTTCAGATATAAATCTGTTGTGGAGAGAGGGAGGGGTCCAAGGAGGGGAGCAACAGTAGAGAGTGGAGAGGTCTGGGGTCAAGCTCACTGGACGGGGGTGTCAGGGAGCAGACGAGCGCCATGAGAGATGGGGACAGAGCACTGCCTGGCCAGTGGGGGCGGGGCCGGGGGCAGCATCAAACCTCCTGTCGGTTAAAGGGCAAGGACAGAGATCAAGGAGCATGGACCCCTCGTGCCGCAGTGGGGTAGACATGGAGCTCACGACGGCAGAGCAGGGCCTCCCGTGTGCAAGGACCACTGGGAGACTCCTTTCTAGGCACGTGGCTGCAGAGCGGACACAGGAACCGGAGGTCCTGATGAGGAAGGGGAGCCAAGAGAAACATCCTCCGGGACAGGAGAGACCTTGGCTGCTAAGAACGACCAAGTAGGGGACAAGGGAGGAAACAGTGCTTACAGGGATGGCACCGAGGCCGTGCGAGGCCGGTGTGGCGTCCTGCACTAGCTACTTCTATGGGGTATGGATGGTTCATCAGCGGGAGGGCAGAGCACGTGGGGTCCAAGGCTGCCACTGAGAGAGAGTGGACAGGAAAGGTGGCCAACAGCTGGAAGGTGCGATCTTGACAAAATGGAGAGGCAGTAGTGAGAAGGGTGTCGATGTGGAAGTGTCGTGACCAAGAACTGGCAGGAGCATTGGCGGCGGGGAGGGGGGGGTAGACAGGAGGAGGGGGAGGGAGGAGGAGGTGGATGGGTGATGGACAGACAGGAGGGTAGAAGGAGGAAGGAGGAGGGTGGATTTGATTCTGCAGGTGTCCAAGCAGGAGGAAGAATGTTCTGGAAGGGTCCCTAGGAATGGAGAACAGGCCTTCCCCATTCTCTGAGGGACCAGTCCAGCCCCAGGGCTCAGGGACCCACCAGGGATCCATGGCAGTAGGTTGGGACCCCCCGACCTCAGACAAGGCCCCAGGCGGATGACAGGTGAGCCCCGAGAGCATCTCTAGGGGGCCATGGACCCTGGTGGGAGTGTGTGGGGCAGGGATGAGCGCCCGGCAGAGGCACGCGGTGCTGCTCCTCTGAACTCATGTGGTCCCATAGCAGCTGCTGTGTGTGCTGGTGTGCGGTGGGTCTGAACACGTCTGTGCTATTCTGATGCTTGCTGTGTGCCCCTCTGTGAAGCCTCAGGTGTGGCCCTACTCTGGTGGCGGGAGCGTGGCCCCGTGTCTGCCCAAGGTGCCCTTCCCAGGGCCCTTCCCGGAAATGTGAGACCAGGGCCCCTGTGGTCAGGAAACAGTCTTTATTCAAGTGCAGGGAGGTCGGTCACATGACAATGCCAAGGTGAGGCATCAGCGCCTGTCCTTTACCCAGCTGACCTGCGTGACCCGCCTCGGTAGCCCAACTCTGAGGGGCAGGCAGGGCTGTGGGTGCCTGGAGGGCAGGTCCGAGGTATTTCACGCGCATGTGGCTTGGGCCTGGGGCGTGTGGCTCTCCTGCAGGCGGCCCAGCAGACAGCATGTGCAAGTCCTCTGCACGCGACGACCCTGAACCGTAGTGAGCAGGGCGGAGACTCACCTCGAGAGGGGGTCTCAGGACTGGGCGCCCCGCAGGAAAGCTTGCAGAACGGAGGCGCCTCTCCCGCCGCCGTTGGGCTCCAGCGGCCCAGGCACATCCGTCGAGGCGGAGCTCAGAGAGGTGCTGGACAAAACCCCGCCCGCTGGGCTGGGCCACAGCGGGGCCGAGGGGCTGCAAGGCTCTGGCTTCAGACACAGTTGTCCGGGACGCACTCCGCCTCCTCCTCGAGCTCGGGGCAGGGCGTCCCGTGGTTGGCAGGCTGCACGCGGACGTAGCGAGTCCTGCTCTTGGCTCCCAGCTTCCCGCACGGCCCCCCGCACAGCCCCCAGGAGGACCACAGGGAGACCTCGCAGTCCAGTGGTGTTTCCGGACCTGGACGGAGCACACGAGGGGCTGTGAGCATGCGTGCGAGGAGCTGGGTGGCAGAAGGGAACCCCCGGTGTGTGTTCGGAGCAAGACCAGCTCTGACCTTCAGAGTCACGAGGGGCGCTGAATTTTATCCGAGTGGTTTAGAGCAGGGCCCACCGATCGCACTGCCTAGGAAAACCGCTAGGGTGCCTCGAGTGAGCATTTCTGTGCTTTGAGGCCATGCACGTCCACTGTCTGGGACTCTGGGAGGCCAAGTCTGGCCCCTGGGGGCGGGGGAGCACCCCCATGTTGAGAGACTTGTTCTAAGGCAGCGCGGGCTGGCCGGGATCTCCACTGCCTGCTGCGCTGTTTCAAATGGTGACTGCGGTGGGGCCTCCCCTTAGGCGGGCAGTGCCACCTTCACTACCTCCATCGTCCCCTTGCCAAGGAGGGCACAGAGGGATCCATCTAGTGGGATGTCCTGCTCTGTCAACTGTGACTGGGGCCACGTGCAGGGACACCACTCACAGAGATGTCGGTCACAAGTGTCGAAGCCTCTCACTTGCAAATGTGCAAGAGTTGAATCTTCAGTCTAGAGTTTGAATCAACTGAACCCCAGATCTCTCAGAACCCCCGCTGTCCTGCACCAAATGCTCTGAGCCCCCAGAACCCCCGTCTGTCATCTTTTACTGAATGCTCTGAACCCCTGTAATCTTGTACCGGACACTGTGAGCCCCCAAAACCCACGTCATTTTGTGCTGGATGTTCCTAAGCCCCAGAGCCCCGAAATCCTGTACTGAATGCTGAGCCCCAGAGCCCCGAAATCTTATGCTCAATGCACGGAACCCTAGGACCCATGTCATCCTGCACTGAATGCTCAAACCCTGGTGTCTGAGTTTGCTTAGAGACACTGGCTCACGTGACTCAGAGGGGGGCGCCCTAAGCCCATCTGAGTGCAGTGACCTGGTGTGACCCCGTCCCCTGCACCCCTGTGCACCCCGGAGGCCACTGGCCCCACTTGGCTAAGGACGCATCACTCCCAGGAGCCCGGCTTCCAATTCAGCACCCTTCTCTGTCCTGCAGCCTCATCTCCAGCTGGGACTTCTGGGGCGTGTCCTGAGGGGTGGGCGCGCATGGGGCTCTGTATCGGCAGCTGCGCGGTCACGGGTCCCTGTGTGACCCACACACCGGAATGGCGCTTCTAGCCTGCGCGGCCGGTGGGACGCCAGGGCCTCCCCGGAGTCTGCGCACTTGCACCCCGTATCTCGGATCTCGGGTGTAACGGCCCGCCCCCAAAGGCTCACCTGAGAGGCTGTCCGTGATCTCATTGCCCCCGCCCAGCGGGCCTGGGGCGGGCAGCGCGAAGGCCCTGGGGTTCTGCCGGAGTCGCACCAGGGTCACGGTGGCCATGGGGGGCAGGGACTTCAGCCGGGGGTAGTAGAAGGAGTTTGCCGGGTGGCTGGGAGAGGACGAGGTTATCTGTGGGGAGACAAGGGTCTGGGCACAGGAGAACCCGCTGCGGGCAGCCGGTGCTTGGGTCCCGCCCGCTCTGAAGGCTCCCGGGCGCAGGGACGCGGAGGAAGGCTGCTGGGGGCCGAGCCCGGGGCTTCAGCTGTGTCTGGGGGGGTGAGCGAGGCCGCAGGCTGCGAGGTAGGGGGGCCGGCAGGAGGCCTGCTCGCCGCGGGCTCGAGGGGGGCGCAGGGCCCCAGGCCCCGGGGTGGGGGCCGTGGCTGCAGCCCGGGAATCGGACCGGGAAGGGCGGGGCGCTCCTTCCTGACGCGGAGCCTGCGGATGGGGTGTCTTCCGGTCCGAGAGCCGCCTCCCTCCGGCGGCTGGGGGGAGGGTGTCCAGGTCCCTCACCTCCGTCACCGTGTCCTGCGGGATGGTGGCGAAGTTGGGGGAGGAGAAGGTGAAGCCGCTGTCCGTCCCGGCGTCGTAGGGGTACAGGTCCACCTCCACCCGCTCCCTCCAGCGGTCCCCGTCACACAGGTCCAGACTGTCCACGCCCACGAACCAGTCGGGGCTGGGCACGATTCGGACCACGAAGGACACCTGGGGGGCGGGCGGGCGCTCAGCGGGGCTGCGGGCGGCCCGGGCCCTCCCCGCGCGGCCGCCGGCTCACCAGCGAGTGCCTGGCGTGGGCCTCCAGCTCGGCGGCCGTCTGCCCGGTGCCGCTGGGCACGGCGGGCGCCGAGAACACCTCGTGCACGCTCTGCAGCTTCTCTCCCGCCGCCTCCATCTCCCGCATCAGGGCCCAGGCCTCGCCGCGCTCGGCGAAGTCCCTCAGCCCGTCGCTGACGTACTGGTCCTTCCTCCACAGGCGGTAGTCGGAGCTGTGCGCGGCCCCTGCGCGCCGCCGGCCGTGAGCGCACCGCGCACCCGGGGAGGGAGGCCGCCCGCCCCGCCCCCGCCCCGCCCCGCCCCCCGCCCCGCCCCCGGGGCCCCAGGCGCTCAGCAGGTATCTCCGGCGCTGAGGGCAATGGGGTGGGAGCGCCCCCCCACCTCCACGCTGCGACGCAGCTGCTGGGGGAGTGTCCCCTCCCAGGAGCGGGGCCGCCGCGGGACGGCGGAACGGGCGCAGGGGCTGCGCTTACCCAGCAGGGAGGACCACTGCGCGGGGGGCCGGAACAGGGGGTACTGCTTGGGGAAGGCTGTCTGGCTCCACTTGCCGGTGAAGGTGAGGCTGTACTTGGCCAGGGGTCGGGCGGTGCAGATGGACTCCGCCCCCAGCGGCTG
>PJEM01020787.1:0-12657 GCA_004023845.1 Helogale parvula
TTGCTAAGAAACAGGGTCACGTGAAGGGGCTAGGGTAAAGAAAAAACAAAAGTTGCAGTTTTAGCACAGCATCTGAGGAGCCGATAAGAAAGTCCAGCCAAGCTGTCTCCGGCCTTGAGCTGGGAGTGATAACACTGTCCAGCCCTGCAGGTGGCTGATCTTAGGTCAAGGCACACATCTCTTTCCCTGGCAGCTCTTTGTGGCAGCTCTCCACATTGAAGCATGTTGTTTATGCTGTTTAATTGTAGAAACTTCATTATCAGGACTGAACCTCCTGTACCCTTACCTCTGGGTGGGAAGCCAGAAATGTGAAGGAAAGGGAAGGAGCAGGTTCAAAGGTGGTATTTGTATGGTGGGGGCTTAAATGGCTGTGCGGCTTTAACAAAATATAATGTTTAGAAGTCTCCTATTTTGATCTTCATTGTTATTCGTCAAGATATTCATAAGTTGACGGCACTAAAACCTTGCCACATTGATTTAAATCAGGAAAAGCAGAATCTTGAAATATTTAAGTAGTTTTCCTTTATATACATCTGTTAAAATTAGGGTTCAACACACCATAACGACTTAAATTGCATTATAAATAGAACATGAGGGTCCTGGTTGGCTCAGTCCATTGAGCCTCTGACTTCCACCCAGGTCATGATGTCATGGTTCAAGAGTTCCAGCCCTGCATTGTGTCCTCTGCTGTTGGCACAGAGCCCACCTCGGATCCTCTGTCCCCATCTCTCCCTGCCCCTCCCCTGCTCACGCACTCTCTCCAAAGTAAACAGATGTGTATGTGTATAATACATATATATGTATATATACAGAAGTTCTTTTGAATGAATGAGCACCTAGATTTTTTTGTTAAAGAAGGAAACTCCATACATATAGCTGACATCTGTATTTAAGGAATCTTGGTCATGGTCAAGCAAGACTTGAAGTGAAAGAACTTGTCATGCAGGGGTCTGGAGCAAGGTGTCCCTCCGGGCCGGGACAGCACTGATATTCGGCAGGCACACGTACAGGGAAGGCTGTTCCAGTTACTTACGGCCAGACTCCCCCTTGGATGGTCAATGCACTGGTCAACCAGCATCTAAAATATTTTTAAAGCCCCTAGAGACACAGCCAGTGTGAAGACTCTGAAGTGGGAACGTGCCTGGTATGTTTCGGGCAGAACAAGAAGGCCAGTTTGGCTGTTGCGAGTGAACAAAGGGAGGAGGAGTAGGAAGTGAGCTCAGAGCGGTGATAGGGACTGACCCCTGTATGCACTTTGGCATTTAGTTGGAATAAACTGGGGACAGTTGGAGGGTTTTGACCAGAAAAGTGACATGATGTGGCTTTTTTTGGTTATTTTTTATTAGTTTTTTTTTTTTTAACTCCAGTATAGTTAACACCAGAATTATATTAGTTTCAGGTGGACAGTATAGTGATTCAACACTTCCATACATGACCTGGTGCTCATCATGATGAGTGTGCTCCTTAATCCAAAATATGTACCAGAGTTAGACAGCTCAACACCCCAAAAGGTAATCCAATTAAAAAGTAGGCAGAAGATGTGGCTTCTCTTTATACAGGACCCGGAGGCTGTGATGAGAAGCAGCCATAGGGGAACAAGTAGAGAAGCCAGGAGACCAGTTAGGATGCCATTGTCTTACTGCAGGCGAGACACCAGGCCTTGAAACCAGGAGACAGAAGTCGAGGTCGTGAGTCCTGTGCACTGTTGGTGGGACCGCAAACCCGTGCAGCCACTGTAGAAAGCAGTATGGAGGTTCCTCAAAAAAAAGCAACAATTGAAGTACCCTACGACCCGGCAGTTGCGCTACGGGGTGTTTACTCAAAGAAAAGGAAAACGCTACTTCAGAAAGATACGCACATCCTTATGTCTGTTGCAGCATCACTTACAACAGCCACGATACAGAAGCAGCCCCGGTGTCCCCTGTAGGTGAACGGATAAAGAAGATGTGGTACATATAGACTGTAGACAGCTGTTCACATGAAAAAGAATGAGTTCATGCCACTTGTGACCACACGGGTGGACTTAGATGGTATCATGCTGAGGGAAGTCAGAGAAATAAAAATACCATATAATTTCACTTAAATGTGGAATCTAAAAATCAAAATAAATGAGCAAACCAAGACAAAACCAGAAACAGATTCATAGAGAGAGAGAGCAGACTGGTGGTTGCTGAGGAGAGGGAAGGAGGGGAAGGGTGTAATAGGTGAAGGGGATTAAGAGGTACAATCTTCTATTGATAAAATAAACGAGTCATGGAGACGAAAAGCAGAGGCTGGGGAATATAGTCAGTAATATTGTAATAACATTGGATGGCGACAGATGGTGACTACAGTTATCATAGTGAACCCTGCGTCATGCGTAGAATTGTTGAATCACTATGTCATCTACCTGGAGCTAACATTATATGACGACGATACTTCAATAAAAATAGTTACTATCTAAATACTGAATATAAAAACTAAATATTTATTTAAAATAGCACCTCTTCCTATAATGCAACTTCATAAATCATGAACTTAAAAAAAAAAGCAGAGTCTGTGAACAGCCAGATTCTAGAAATATTTTTAAGGAAAAGCCAAAAGGCATTCAGACAGACCAAATAAACATAGAAGATTTATTTAAATACTTACACTCTGAATTGTACTTGCTGATAAGTTAAAAGACAGATTTAACTTTTATAAATATTTATACTACGCTCAGCAAGCAGTACTGTTCAATAGCCAGAAAAGTGTATATAGAGTTGACGATTACCCGTATTTTGCTGGCAAACTAACAAGGAATGATATTCAAAATATTTAGTAACTGATATGGCGGAGGCACTGAACTCTCAGAAGAGACCCTCACGCAAGGCTGGGGCAGTATCCTGGGGACCCTTCTGTGCCACGTGTTAACCTGGATCGTGGGTCACGGTCTTCTGGTAAATGGGGGTGGAGGACGTAAGGGGTCATTGAGGAAAGAGTGTGTTGAGAGTGGGGACAAACGTAGGAGAAAACAGAAGACTAAGCCTGTGTATTTCTCTGAGGATGTGAAGCTAGCCAGATTCTTCCATAGAGTTCACTTAAGATCGGAGCTATCCCTGCATCACCTTTCTTGCCAACCATACTTTCGAACACTCGCAGGTTTGTGAATGTAAAATTACTTTGAACACCTTTGGTCCTGAATCACAAACGGATTTGGTAGAGTAATTATTGATAGTACGCATTAGGGTTATCTGGAGTCCTGATGAGGGCGTCCCGCACAGGTTAACTAGCGCCTCCTAAAGAGCAATACAACGTAAATGTGGTTATACTGACGTATATTCATATGATTTTAAAGTAAATTACAATCATTATAATGTTCTTTTTTTCATTTTTACTCGGTGAGAAGGAACATGGTTTTGAAAATTCCATGGATTTGGCTGCCCTTGAAAACACATCTGAGGACCTCCCAAAGAGTCATTGCAGAAACACTTCTGGCACCCCTTCCATTGCGGTGTCTGAGGTCTCCCTCTCCTCAGGTGGGCATTCACAGCATGACTACTCTTTTTTAAGCTTATTTATTCATTTTGAGAGAGAGCGAGAGCGAGCGAGCACGTGCACACGCGAACACAGGGGAGAAGCAGAGAGAGGAGCAAGAGAATCCCAAGCAGACTCCGTGCTGTCCGTGCAGAGCCTGACACAGAACTCCAGCGCGGGAACCCTGAGATCATGACCTGAGCCAAAATCAAGAGTTGGAAGCTTAACCGACGGAGCTGCCCAGGCACCCTTGACTAAGTCATTTGGAATTGACTGTCTTGTGTGACATTAGATGGGTATTTCATGCTTTAGAAAATAATAGTCTGTTCCTTGACCCATGACGGTAGGTCTCGTCCATAAGAACAGCGTAAATGTGGACCCGGGTGATGCCTTGAGCCTCTTGCTTTCATGCAAAACCCATTTGTTACGTGTATACGCTTGTCAGTCATTGCTGCCAAGTTTCATAGCTATAGCAAACATCAGTATAGGAGTGTAGGAAATATAATTGGTTCATTTGGTAGAAAGATAAAGACACTTTTCCAGAATTCAAGGAAATGACAGTTCAGTAGACATGGTGGTCTAAAATGCCCTATATCTAGAAAGACTCATTATCCTGTGGTTTAAATTAAAAGTTACTTGCAAGCAGCATTAAAGTGAGTAATGATCCTTTCCGTTTGGATGGCACATTCAAATACTGCGTATCACTTCACTTCTCCATCACAACAATCCTGTGAAGCAGGTGTCATTTACATTGCAATTTTATTACCTACGAATGAGAAAATTCTTGAGAGAAATTTGCCTCCGTCCCTTGTGTAGAGTTAAAATCAGGACAAAATCCTCAACGTGAAAAAGTTAACTGTTACCTAATGTTGACATTTGCATAAAGCCTGAGGCTAGATTCTGTGTGCTGAGTTGAGGAGTCTTTCCTAGTCCGGTAGCTCACAAAGGTTTTCTAAATATATGTGGTTCTTGTTGCATTTTGTTCAATACTGCAAAATTGTGTCTCCTGTTAAAAGAAAAATTAAAAATTTTTTTTAATGCTCTTTATTTTTTTGGGGAGAGAAAGAGAAACAGTGTGATCAGGGGAGGGTCAGAGAGAGAGGGAGACACAGAATCTGAAGCAGGCTCCAGACTCTGAGCTAGCTGTCAGCACAGAGCCCGATGTGGGGCTCGAACCCATGCACCGTGAGATCATGACCTGAGCCGAAGCCGGATGCTTAACCGACTGAGCCACCAGGTGCCCCAAAAGAAAAATTTTAAACTAGTCTATCAGCAAACCTCACAGATTATATTTCTACTACTTCTCATGAGCAGCTCTTGGGTTCTGAGCAGACCCTCTGCGTTAGGGACTATGATAAGCACTTCTGCAGTGTTTAATTTCCCATTTCAAACTCGAGTATGAGCTTGCTCTCTTTAATCTTTCTCATGATGAGCCACTATATCTATCCCAGCAGGGCTTTGACTTAGAACTGCTCTGTGTACATGAACTGTCTTTGTCTTAGAAAGTTGTCTACAGCATTACTGAGTGATGCATTGTTCTTTAAATTATATTTTTAAGGGGCACCTGGGTGGCTCAGTCGATTAAGCGTCTTACTCTTGATTTCAGCTCCGGTCATGATCTCATGGTCATGAGATTGTGCCCCACATCAGGCTCTGTGCTGAGTCTGGAGCCTGCTTAAGATTTTGTCTTTCTCTCTCCCTCTCCCCTCCCCTCTACTCGTGTTCTCTCTCTTTCAAAAAAAATAAAAAATAAAAATTAAAAGAAAAATTAAACAATTACATTTTTAAAAACAAAATGTTCCTCTGTTGAAAGAATGTTCTAGTGCTCAAAGAAATAGAACTTCCTCTCAGTTTACCTATGGCCACTCCCTTATTATATGAAAGAAATTTGTTATGTCATTTAATAGCATTTTATGTCAAATATGAAACCATAGTGAATTCTCTAAATATATAAATCAAGAATGATTATGCTTTAGTTTTTCCTAAAGGCTCACTATATTTTAAGACCCCATTCTCTGAGAGTTTTTCAGTCTATGAGAAAACCAGAAGCCTTAACCAGCTTGAAAGTTTGCATTTTACTTCCTTTAATCAAAAGTGAAATGAATGCATCGGTGTTGATAATGCAGTCAAAGAAAACTTCAAAATACTATTTTTAAAAAAGTATGTTAGCATAAACAGCATGAAGTTGCTTTGACTTGCTTTCTTGACATTCCATGCCCTTTGCCTGGAAAGAATGGAAATAATGACAAAACATTTGCAATGAAAAATGAGATTGTAGCACCTGGGCGACTCAGTTGGTTAGAGATCCGACTTCGGCTCAAATCATTATCTCATGGTTTGTGAGTTTGAGCCCCACGTTGGGGTCTTTGCTGTTAGTGCAGAGTCTGCTTAAGGTCCTCTGTCTCCCTCTCTTTCTGCCCCTCCCCAGCTCACGTACTCTCTCTCAAAAATAAACAAACATTAAAAAAATGACATCTCTAACAAAATAAGCTGATTGATATTTCTCCTTTTCTCTTCCTTCCTCCAGACCACAGTCGATCTGAGTTAGATTTGAGTGGGTCATTTCCAGAAGACTTAGAGAATACTGTAAACATAAGAAGCAAGTCTGTCTCTGGGGCTTTAGACAAAGACTTGGTAAGTTGGATGTGGAAGAAAGTCTAATGATCATGACGAAGGGGCACAGTCTTGTTCCAAACCTTCCCACTTTTAGGTGAGAATAAAGTGAAGAAATATGATAATCTGTTTCTACTAGTCCTCACAGCCAATGTATAAAAACAGCTAAAGCATGATTTAGAAGGGCCGCTGGCTCTGTTGGTTGAGTCCAACTCTTGATTTAAGTTCGGCCCATGATCTCGTGGCTGTGAAATCAAGCCTCCCATCATCAGGGTCTGCAATGGGTATAGCATCTGCTTAAGATTCTCTGTCCCCCTCTCCCCCTCCCCTGCTTGCACATGTGCACATTCTCTCTTGTGCTCTCTCTCTCTCAATTAAAAAAAAAAGGAAAAGAATGATTTAGAAAAGTTAGCTGGTAATCAGGTTAATGGGTGAAGATTATGCTTTAAAAAAGAAATACCTGTTTGCACTCGTGCATGCGCGCTCTCTGTCTCTCTCTCTCTCTAAATTAAAAATGGGAAAAAAAGAATGATTTAGAAAAGTTAGCTGTTAATCAGGTTAATGAGTGAAGAATATCACTAAAAAAAAATACCTGTTGGGGATTTCAATTCCTGGCTTAACATTACTTAATTTAAACCTGGAAAATGAAGGACCCCAATATTTTCTAAGTCATATATTACTAGGTTTATCTGACCATATATTTTATATAAACATTTGTACATCTCAAGTTACTCCTAATAAACTACCTTCATAACTGAGATTAACTTATGTAAAAAGTAATGTTTAAGTGAACTCATTTTTGAAATGAGAAGGTAGAGTTAAATTATTCTTTCCACAGAAATCTTTAGTAAAAGGTGAAAGATTTATTCGATCTGAAGAGAAACCAGAGTGTGAGTTAAATTATTCTTAAGGTTCCTTCTAGTTCTAATACCTTGATATTCTGATTTCTGTAACTGCTATAATGCAATTTGAACTCTTTGAAAGAAAGTTATAAAACAAATGTTAAATGACAGCAGTATAATTTTCCCAAGCAAGCCAGGAAAGTTGGTTCTAAAGCTCACTGTTATTTCCTAGAGTAAAACAACCTGGGACATATTTTAAAATCTGCCACAAAAGGGGTTGGGGCACCAAGATCAAATGGTTTCAAAGCTTACGTGTGTTCAGCCTTTAAAGAACAGCTGATTCCAACATTATTAAAATATTCCTGGTCCTAGAGAACTCCATAATTGAAATTAAAAATACACTAGAGGGAATGCACAGCAGATTAGAATATGCAAAAGAATAAACCAACAATCTTGAAGACAGGGTAATAGAAAGCAACCAAGCTGAACAGCAAAAAGAAAAAAAATCATATAAAATGAGAATAGCTTATGGGAAGTCAGCGACATCATTAAGCCTGGTAACATTTAGATTATAGGGATACCAGAAGAAAACGAGAGAGAAAAGGGGGCAGAAAAGTTATTTAAAGAAATAGTAGCTGAAAGATTCCCTAATCTGGGTAAAGAAATAAACATCCACATCAAGAAGGCACAGCGAGAGTCAGAGGTTCACATCAAGATATATAATAATTAAAATGGAAAAAATAGTCATCAACAATTTTAAAAGCAGCAAAAGAAAATAGATACATATGAGGGTAATGCCATGTGTCTGTCAGCTGAGTTTTCATCAGACACTTTCCAAGCCACAAGGGAGTGGCATTATATATTCAAAGTGCTGAAAGGAAAAACAAAATCCCTACAACCAAGAATACCCAGCAAAGTTATTCAGAAGTGAAAAAGAGATACAGTTCCCCAGATAAACAAAAGGTAAAGGACTCTAACACCAAAACTGAATCAAGAAAAAATAGAAGATTTGAACAGACCCAAGGAGTAACAGTGAAATTGAATCCGTAATTGAAAAACTCCCAACAGGCAAAAGTCCAGGACCAGATGGCTTCACAGGTGAATTCTACCAAATATTTAAAGAAGTATTAATACCTATTTTTCTCAAAATTTCTAAAATAGGAGAGAAAGAAAACTTTCTTTTTTTAAAATAGTTTATTACCAAGTGCTCTTACCCACAAGTGCCCCTCTCCGTGACCATCACCCCCTTCCCCTTCCCCCTCCCTCTTCAGCCCTCAGTTTGTGCTCAGCATTCAAAAGTTTCTCATGAACTGCGTCACTCCCTCTCCCCAACTCTTCCAAGTTAATTCTACAAGGCCAGCATTACACCGATAACAAAACCAAATAAAGACCCTACAGAAAGAAGGTTATAGGCCAATATCTCTGCTGAACATAGATGCAAAAACCCTCCACAAAATATTAGTAAACCAAATCCAACAATACATTCAAAAAAGAATTCACCACAGGGTGCCTGGATGGCTCAGTTGGTTAAGCATCTCTTAGTTTTGGCTCAGGTCATGATTTCAAAGTTCCTGAGTTCGAGCCCCACATTGGTCTCTGTGCTGGCAGTGCAGAGCCTGCTTGGGATTCTCTCTCTCTCCCTCTCTTTCTCCCCCTCCCTTGCTTGCTCTCTCAAAAATAAATAAATAAATTTTAAAAAATTATTCACCACAACCAAGTGGGATTTATCCCAGGGATGCAAGTGTGGTTCAGTATTCACGAAATCAATTAACATGATACATCACATTAACAAGACAAAGGAAGAAAACCATATGATCATCAGATGCATTTGACGAAGTACAGTATCCATTCATAATAAAAACTCTGAACAGAGGGAGGTTAGAGGGAACATATCTCAACATAAAGGCCACATATGGAAAAACCGAAAGCGAACATCATACTCAGTGGTAAAAAACTGAGAGCTTTTCTTCTAAGATCAGAAACAAGACAAGGATGTCTGCTCTCACCACTTTTATTCAACATACAATAAGGAAACAAAAGGCATCTGACTTGATAAGAAGTAAAACGCTCACTATTTGCATATGACATGGTACTGTATACAGAAAACAAAGCTTTAAGACTCCACCAAGAAACTACTAGAGCTGATAAGTGAATTCAGTAAAGTCGCAGAATACAAAATTAATACGCAGAAATCTGTTGCATTTCTATACACTAATAATGAAGTAGCAGAAAGAGAAATTAAGAAAATGATCCCATTTACGATTACACCGCAAAGAATAAAATAGTTGGAAATAAGCTTATCCAAGGAGGTAAAAGACCTATACTCTGAAAACTATAAAACAGTGATGAAAGAAATTAAAGAGTACTTAAGCAAATAGAAAGATCTTCCATGCTCATGGATTGGAAGGACCAATATTGTTAAAATGTTCATACTACCCAAAGCAATCTACAGATTTAATGCAATCCCTACCAAAATACCAACAACATTTTTCACAGAACTAGAACAAATAATCCTAAAATTTGTATGGAACCACAAAAGAATAGCTAAAGCTGTCTTGGAAAAAAAAAAAAGCTGGAGGTATCACAATCCCAGATTTCATGATATACTACAAATCTGTAATAAACAAAAAGTATGGTACTGGCACAAAAATAGACACATAGATCAGTGAAACAGAATGTAGAGTCCAGAAATAAACCCACACTTTTATGCAATGGGGAAAAGACAGTTTTTCCAACAAATGACGCTGGGAAAACTGGACAGCAACATGCAAAACCATAAAACTGGACTCATTTCTTACACCGTACACAAAAATAAACTCAAAATGGAATAAAGATCTAAATGTGCGACCCGAAACCGTAAAACTTCTAGCAAAAAACACAGGAAGTAATTTCTTTCATATCTGCTGCAGAAATATTTTTCTAGATATGTCTCTTCAGGCAAGGGAAACAACAGCAAAATGAAACTATTGGTACTACTCCAAAATAACAAGCTTTTGCCCCATGAAGGAGACCATCACAACAAACAGAAGGCAACCTACTGAAAGAGAGAATATATGTGTAAATGTTTTATCCATTAAGGGGTTAACATCGGAACTCTATAGAGAAGTGCTACAACTCAACACTGGGGGAAAAGTCCAATTAAACAGTGAGCAGGGGACCTTAAACACTTTTCCAAAGAGATACATATTTCCAGCAGACCCTTGAAAAGAAGCACAGCATCACTAATCATCAGAGAAATGCAAATTAAAACCACAGGGAATTGTCACCTTACACTTGTCACAATGGCTAGAATCAAAAAGATGAGAAACAAGAAGTGTTGAGGATGTGGAGGAAAAGGAGCCTTTGTGCACCATCGGAGGGAATGCAACCTAATGCAGCCTCTGTGCAAAACAGTGTGGCAGGTCCTCAAACAATTAAAAATGGAATTTCCATAGAATCCAATAATTCCACTACTGGGTACTTATGCAAATAAAAAAGTAATTTGAAAAGATCTCTGTAGCCCTACATTGATTGTAGCATTATTTATAATAGCCAAGAGAGTGAAGCAGCCTAAGCATCCATCCATGGATGAGTGGATAAAGACGATGTGGTATATATGTGTATGTGTATACGTACACACACACACACACACACACACACACACACAGATAAACCTAGAAGGCATAATTCTATGTGAAAAAAAGAGAAAGACAAATACCAAATGATTTCACTTACATGTGGAATCTAAAAAAAAAAATGAATAAGCAAACTAATAAGAAGCAGAATTAGACCTACAAGTACAGAGAAGAACTAGTGATTGCCAGAGCAGACGGATGGGGGGATGAAGGAGTTTGTGAGTTGGGGCCCCGCGGTGGGCTCTGCAGGGGCAGCACGTGGAGGGGGCTTGGGATTCAGTCTCTTCCTCTCTCTGCCCCTCCCTTGCTTATTTTCTCTCTCTTTCTCTCTCTCTGTCTCTCTCAAAAAATAAAAAATAAGCAACCAAAAAAGAATATGCATAGCAGCTTTGTTAATAATAGAAAAAATTCTGCAAACAACCCAAATATTTAGCAACAGAAAATGGATAAAGGGTGGGATATGATACCCTTGACTTATAAATAAAAATGAACGAATGATAACAATATGTAACAATTTGGATGACTCTTAAAAGACGATACTGTCGAGACAAAGAGGCAAAACATGAAAGAGCCTGTTACATTTAATTCCATTTACATACAAATCAGAAATAGGCAAAACAATATCGTAGTGTTTAGGAATGAATGCTTAGGTAGCAGAAGTATAAAGAGAAGCAAGGATGTGATTACAAGAGTTAAGATATTAAAGATGGGAGAAAGAGGTTTGTGACATGGACAGAGCAACAAAGGGGCTTCTATTTGGTCACTTAATATTATTATATCCATTTAAGTTTGTTGCACTTGTCTACATGCGTCAGACTTTAGAATTATTTCTTACTTGAAAGCACAGAATTATATATATAAAAGAATCTCATTTTATAACACCATGGTTAAAGGAAATTCTTAAGTATGACTACTCAGATTCATGTGTGTACAATTTTATGTCATTTTTCACATAAATAAGGAGATATGGAATAGAATATATAAAATATTAGTTTGACCTGGGGTGAGAGGAAACGGAGGAGAGAACTGAAAACAAAAGGTGTTTATTAAAAACAAAAAAAAGTTTGCATGGTATATTGCATTTGTGTGTGGCTGCATATGTAGGCATGTGTGTGTACATATCATAAAACTATTGAAATTTAATCATTAAGATATTAGTGGGAGTCCTGAGTTTAATATATTTTTATCTATATTGCAGGAAAATTTTTAGCTGTAAAAATGCATTGCTTGATTAACCAAAGGAAGAAGCTACTTTATCATGTAGGAGAAGAAAAAACAGAATCTGAAATTCTGGACAAGAATCCAGTGTCTGAAATAGTTAATTCTGTTGGAGAGATTTTTAAGATCTACTTCCCCATCTTGACAGTATATACACATGCATAAACCCAATTTCTTTTTAGTTAAATAATTTAAGTACGTTGCCCAAATGTTAGAGATCAGGGAGGTAGAAATTGAACACGCAGGTCTGTATGATTCTAAATTTCGTGTTCTTTTCATAAAACAAGCACCACTAGGAAGGAGACCCCCAATCCTCTGATGAAATAATTCACGTTGAATGGATAGCAAAAGAGAAAAACCTCAGAATAAGGTGATTTATAGATATTTGTATCAAATCTTTCAGGTATTTAAAAACAAAGTGGTTTTGGAAGTTAAAACACTTTCTAGGAAAGAAATAAACTAAAGCACTGATTTTCTTCTTCTTCCTTAGGACTCCTTGGAAGAGACTGGGGAAGGCATTAATGTCTTAATGTCCTCACGGTTTTCTGCAAACACTCACAGTCTAGCAAGTGGCCTGTCAACCGTAAGCAGTTATTTAGCCTGTGACTGGAAGTTTCTTTTTTCTCTTGTTGATTTTCTGTACGTTTGTCAAAGGAGACAGGAATGTCCTTGGGAATATGTGCGACAGTGAGTTAAAGGTCATTATAATCACCTGCCTGCCTGTTGCCCACGGCAAGTTTTTGGTCTAATTTTGTATGGGCTCTTACTTCCCTCTCCTTCCATGGTCCTCACCCAGTTTTTTTTTTTAATAGTTTATTGTCAAATTAGTTTCCATATAACACCCAGTGCTTCTCCCTACAAGTGCCCCCCACCAT
>PJEM01020788.1:0-12655 GCA_004023845.1 Helogale parvula
TAATAACTTATTAATTTATAATCAATTAATGAGTAAAATTCCAAAAAGGACTTGAGGTAGTTTACAATGCAAGGTAAAGAGAGACAAACAAGCCAAAAGGTTTCCCAAGGTAAAGGGGACGTCATTGTTGGCTGCTGGCATTTTCCCCAGGGTGGTGGTGGGGGGACTCAGGATCACAAGGGGCAAAACTCCGACTTTATGGCTGAACATTTCAAAACTGAGACAGAATTATGGGTAAGGGGGTGGCTGAAGTTAAGAAGCAGAACCAGTTTCCAGGTTTTCTCTGGGCACATCTCTGGACAAGCCTCTCTGCCTCTATCAGGAGAGCAAAATAGAACAAAGCAATGGAAAAATCAATTACTTGATAGCAGTAAAGATCTGACACTATGTCTTTGAAAACAGAAGCCACGGCCAAGGTTTCATTCATATGAAGACACAGACACACGCACACACAGTTACAGTCATTAAAGACACCACTGGATTCTGACCTCCATTCTCTTTTCTCAGCCTGAGTGGTTCATTAGCTCCCCAAAGCCAACAGTTCCCCACGTTGGTGATGCTCAGCAAAGCACCCAACATGAAATTCACAAGTTTAGAAGATACACAACCCTAATAAGCATGTCCCCTCTACCCCTTCACTCACCACTCTCTCCAAAAGGAAACCCTTTCCCCGGCCCCGTCTGTCTCCGTGAACCTTGACAATGGAAAGGCCACCGTACACACAATCACTACTGGTATGATCACATTAGAGTTGACTAATGTTACCAGTACTCAAGTGTATAGCTTTAGACAGTACAGGGAGAATTTCTAGAATGACAGTACTCAATGACCGGAAGAGAGTCCCTGGATACTTCCCAAATTTATCATGTCACAGCACACAAAAGAATGCTAATATTTGTATGGTGCCGGGGGAAGGGGAAGACACTTCTAGGGCCTTAAGTAGCCAGTCTCAGGAGGCCTCCCTGTTCATTCCTCTCCCCAACTATAACCCAACCACTGCCCCAAACTGAAGAGCTCTGCCTGAAAACAAATTGAGTGTAATCCTGTCTTCCCACCTACCGTCTTCCCACCTCCTCCATTCAGCCAATTTCACAGCTGGAGAAACCCATGCCCTCCTTTGTGCCTCTTCCCCGTGACCCCACCTGTGCCACCCTGACCCGCTGTCCTGATCTGTGAGCATCACTCTCTGGAGGCAGAAGACCCCCCACCCCACCCCCCGCCCAGGACATTACCTCCCTTCTCTTCAGCACTGAGCACAACACCTAGCTAACACACTGAAGGCGCTTTTAAAATGTCTCCTTCTGGGGCGCCTGGGTGGCTCAGCTGGTTAAGGGTCCGACTTCAACTCAGGTCGTGATCTCAAGGCTCATTGGTTCCAGCCCCACGTCGGGCTCTGTGCTGACACCTTGTTCAGAGCCTGGAGCCTGCTTCAGATTCTGTGTCTCCCTCTCTCTTTGCCCCTCCCCCATTTGCACTCTGTCTCTATCTCAAATAAATAAATAAATATAAAAAATATATTTTTTAAATGTCTCCTCCTCTGGCCCTTTTAGGTGAACAGGTGTTTTATAGTTACTATCCCTGGGGAACCACACCATCCTGGTGTAAATGTCCCTGTACGAAACCCACCCTAATTTGGAGGTGCTTCCAGTTTCCTCCTGAGACCCTGACTGATACAATGGTAAAATAAAAACAAAACAAACAAAAAACAAAAAAGTCGTTATATCCACAACATGAAAACATGATGCACTATGTTTACCAAATCCATTGCATATTTTTCCTATTAAGTCTTCTTTGTTACCTGTTAATATGTTACCCACCCAAATATTCCCCTACTACATGTTAGCCAAATGTTAGTGAGGACAGACACTGCTATAGTATCTAATACGATGCATCTGGTCTCGAAGATACCTAGACTGTTCGCCAGATGGATGGATGGATGAATGGATGGATGAACAAACGAACAAACAAACACAATAAGGTAAAATATTTGGCAGAAGAAAAAAGTTTAAAAAATGAATATAAATTAGAATTACCATATGGATGTGGAGATAGTTAAGAACATAAAGCTTGAATTTTGTTGTTGTTATTATGAAAAGACTGTGGGTGGATTTTTAATTTTTAATTTTTCATTAAATTTGCTGTGTTTATGCAGCAATAATACTTCGAAAGGAAAATATTTTTATGTCACTGAAATCTGGAATGAAAAAGGAAGTGTAACAAATATGCATTTATATGTTTTATGGGTACACAAACGGAATACCAAAATAAACTTGTTCAAGAGACAGCCAAATGATTAAACATTAAGGCTGACTTTCCCTCTGTACGTAGCTATTAAAGAGTAATTAAGACTTTCCACTGTGTTAAGCAACCACTTGCCTGACAAAGTTGCCATAATTGTGTGAAGACAGGGCAGATGGAATCAAATGAGATGTAAATGGGGCGTAGTCCCCACGTGGATTTACGGCCCCCATTTTACTATCAGCAGTTCTTCTCATGAATATATCTCTACATGTTTTCCAGAGGCTACTAAACCCACAACAGGGGTGGAAACATGACTAGAGATATGCTGGAGACTTAGACACTAGACATGGATTACTGGTAAGTAGCTGTGTGATGGTAAGCAAGTTTCTCCACCTCTCTGGACTCTACTTTCCTTGCACATAAGATTATGGTTTTAACACTCTGCACTCACTACCTCCAGGGCTAGGCCACCTGATAGCAAAGGTGCCATGTCAACATCATTTCTTGGATGTGTCCCAGGGTCTGCCAACTCAACAGGACCAGTGAAAAGCTCTTTCACCCTGAAACGTGTTCCCCTTTGCTTTCTGTACTCTTTTGTGAATGGTTCCACCATGTGTTCTTGTGCCCAAGACAGCAACCTAGCCGTTGCCTTAGATTTCTGCATCTTCTTTACCACCCGCATCGACAACACTCATCTGAACAACTGTACCTTGTAATTACTTCTGGAACATGCCCAGTTTTCTCCATAACTGCTGCTTCTATTCCAGTCCACACTCCCATCATCTTCCTCCCGGACTACTGCAACACACTCCTAACTGGTCTGCCTTCATTTGGTCTATCCGGTCTGTTCCCGACATTGTGCCACGCTAGTCTTCCCGAAGTGAAGTGTGTTTCATTCCCTTGCTTAAAGCCCATGGATAGCTATTGTCTTACCTTGAGGAGAAAGCCCTGGAATAAGTAATGTCTGTGCACAAGGCTCTTCATTATCTAGCCTTTGTTTACTCTTCAGCCTTGCTTCTCACCATTTCCTCCATTCACTCCACCTGTCAGCCACACTAAGCTACTTGTGGCTCCTCTGAGGGCCATGCTTTCCTTGGGCTCAGTGGCCTTGGAATGATCTGCCCTCTGGTTAAAATGCTATTCCTTTCCCCTTCTTTCTCTGGCTCCTTCCTGTTGTGCCCCGCTCTCACCCCCCCCCAGGCTCCAACTGTCTCCAGAAACTCCCTTAGGCCACAAAACCTGGTTAGGTGCTCTTTCTGTGTGTATTCTCACTACTCTAAGCTCTGCCCATCTCAAATCTAAACTCATCCATGAAGCGTCCCCGGCCACCCGTGTCAGTGACACTAAAGGTAGGGTTAATCTCACTGACCTCCCACAAGGCTTCATACAGACATCTTCCCACATTCTATGCTGTTTATCTGTAACTACTCAAATATGCAATTTATCTGTAGCTACATGCTGTGTGTGCATATATATATAAAATGTTATACACACAGACACACACCACGTAAAATATTTATCTGTACTCAAATGTTTACTCCAGGAATCTGGTTCAAACTCCTAACCAATGCATCCTTATTAACAAGAATAGGTAACAACTGAGTATACCAGGCTACTCAGACGGTGGGGGCTTGAAGGTCTGATAAGCTCATATGCAAGTATTCTAGACGGATGCCTGTTCTGCACATCTTTCTCTCCAGAAGTTTCCATGTCTTAATTCAGACGAGTATTTTATTGTCGAAACTTGGAAAGGCCAAAGATACCAGTTGCTGGGAATCTGGGGTTCCCCAGTAAATCATAACCTTCCTTTCACACACACTGATTGTTGAAAAAGGAAAAGATCTGGGAAAGAGCATGAGGGGAGGGAGAAGACATAAGACAGGGAGGCGCCAACCCTGACAAAAGTCCCTTCAGACAGCCCCTCCCCTTCTTCCCACCTCCCAACACCCAAAATGAGAAGTGAATTAAAGGACTTTGAATGGCTTTTTGACTCCATGGTGTACTACATACTTCTGAGTTCTCTTCCTCCAGGCAAATTCAACAGCATGACTAAGTTATTAAAAAGGTGGACACAGATGAGTGACTTTATAGACCTCTTCCCCCCACAGAGAAAATTGGACAAGAAATAAAAAGCTGAACTTCTTTGATATCAGGGCTCTGCTTATTACTTTCTGTAGATTAAAGATTTATTCAGCAGCATCTTCTAGTCGAGTTTGCCCTTTCATAAAAAAACCTTTTTTTTTCCTTATAAAAGCTTTAAAAAGCATCCATTAAGTCAAGTAAGGCTTTTGAATTTCTGCACTTAAATGAACTATGACTTGGAGACCCTACTGTGAGAATCCCAACAGGGCCCTACAGTCCCAGCGAGCATCCATGCTGATCACAGGGGGGCCACTGGGTGCTGAAGAGCAGGATCACCGTGCCCCACCCCCACCCCAGGAAACCGACAGGAAGACGTGCTAAAGAAGCAATGGCCACACCTTCTGCAGGCCTTCCTTACCTCCCTAAAACCTACACAGATTCTGGAATCCACACAGCATCTGCTGGCTAAGGCTGGAGGAGGTTACAGGCAAAATACACTCCGTCTTGGGGATGAGGAGGAGAGATCAACAATGATTCACTTAGAGAGGGGAGATTCCGAGGGGCGCAGAGCACACGTGGCTGTCCTCATGCTGGATTCCACCAGGACAAACAGCAGTGAAATGAAGGACTCCACAGGGAGCTTGGGAAGAGAGAGGCAGGTTCCATCGGTAGTCTCAGGACTAACCAAAGTGACATGGCATTTGAGCACACACAGTGACTGGAAAAAAACCCCTTAGACCTCCAGAAGGCACACTCTGTTTCCTTCACCCTCCACCACCATATTTCACCCCAGGCAATTCACGAGATTATAATGTCTGCTGGAATAAAAGAGCAACTGGAGAGGTGGTGCAAAAAGGGGCTGTCCAGAGAGGACGCCACCCATCCTGCAGCAGGTCTAAGGTGGACAGGGGTCTGGCGGTGGGAACAACTTGACTCTTAGGCAAGAGTTTTCAATGGTTCCAGAGAAATTTCTCCCAAACCAGATAAATCTTTAACTGATTACTATCAGAAACAATTAAAATAGGGGCGCCTCGGTGGCTCAGTTGGTTGAGCGTCCAGCTTTGGCTCAGGTCATGATCTCATGGTTCATGGGTTCGAGACCCATGTCAGGCTCTGTGCTGGCAGCTCAGAGCCTAGGGCCTGTTTTCGGATTCTGTGCCTCCCCCTCTCTCTGATCCTCCCCTGCTTATACTGTCTCTCTCTCTCTCTCAAAAATAAATTTAAAAATCTATAAAAATTTAAAAAAGAAACAATTAAAATAGATTTTATTGTAGAGAACACGATCAGCAACGAAGTCTTTTAAACGTTCCCTTAAAGCCACAGAGAGTCAACTTTAACACCTGCCCAAGACCAAACCCCTTCAAGCCCTGTGATGAGGGGCAGAGAAGGAGAGCGTGAGCTTTCTTGGAGAAGAGGGCTGGGTTAGGGGCTCCTGAACACCCAGGACTCTAGCAGCTCCTGGGATGGCAACACAGGAGCAACTGGAGTAGAAGTTTGCGCTGTACCATTGGCTACAGAACCAATTTTTTAAAAAACTGCAAAATCCACTGTTACAGTCTGAGTTCTCCAGAAGCAGCTAAGATGGAGTCTAGAGTTCAGGACATTTCTTAAGGATCAACCCTTGTAAAGGGAGGAAGAGGAAGCAGGTTGGGCGGAGGAAGAATTGGAACACCACTGCCATCTGACAGCCTCAGCGTATCTGCGGGACGTTCTGGATCCAGGGAGCCTTCGTCTCCCGTATTGTCACATGTCATCAGATGTCACCAGATGCGGATGCCCCAGGAAGGACATGGCCTAGGGCGAGTAGCTCTGTGCAGCCGCAGCCGAGGGGGACCCTCGTGGAGCTGACAGCTAGTACAAGGCTGTCTGCAGACTGTGCTCCCCGCAACTGTCAGCAAGCCCTTCCCTCGAAGGGAAGCCGAACGGTGCCTCTCTGCAGCCAGCACACCCACTGCTTCCGAAGACATAACCTGTCTTTATGGTTATGATTAAGTAAGAACGTTAAAGTTTAAGTTGTATTACTGGAGATATAGTAATAGGAGTAACACACAATCCGAAAGGAAAAGATTTCCATTTGTACTTAAAATAAGCTGAGCATCATTTTTCAAGTTAAAGAAGAATCAGTGCAAGAAAATGATGCTCTTTGCATTTGCTAAAATTGTAAAGAGATATACACATCATCTAAGAGCAACTATAGATAGAGATGTAAATCCTTAAGGAGAGGACTGTCTGGGGAAGGACGTGCCCAAAAATGTTCAGTAAAAGTGGCTTTGGAGGCCCGGATTTCAGAGGATTTTTTGCTTTCTTCTTAATACCTTTAAGTATCAACTAAATTTTCTTTAACAAACATCTAGCATATCTCTCTTTGCAAACAGATACAAAGGTGCAAACTCAAAAGAAAAGCATTCTCCCCAGAGGACTCTTAAATGCGACCAATAAATCCAGGCAAGACCTGCCATTATAGAAGAAGGCACCCAAAATGAAACAAAAGCTTCGGATCTCGGAGTGACTCATCACAAGAACAAAGTTACTATCTGGCCTCTCTGTGCTGAGTTTCCCTGTGTTAGCTGGGAAAGAGGCAGCCAGATCTGTAAGGCTCCATGCAGGGTCCTTGTTTTACAGCTCTAAGACAAATGTCAGCCATGCCCTCCCCCATTATTTTTTAGAAGGAAGAATTAAATTAAACCAGCAAACCCTCCAAACGCCCTAAAAATGTATATATATTTGCTGTAAGAAAATTGTACTGACAGCCATGAAATTTGAGCTGTCAGTTACCAAAACCCTTCTGGGGAAAAGCTGCCTCTCTGGTGGGTCCACACAAACTGGTCTAACCAGGAATAAGCACATCTACACCTGTGGTGGCAAACGGAGTAGGGGGCACGGGGCGGGGGGTGGGGGGAGAGTCTCTGGAGAGCCCTGGTGGGACAGGGAGAGGCCATTGGGAGCCCTTCATGCCAGAAGGCACAATCTTGATTCTGTGAAACGTTATCATTAGAAAGGCAGAAATGCCACAGGAACAAAAAGAAGTAGCCTGGATATTGGTCTGCTCTTGTCCCAAAAAGTACTGGCTTTGGTTGTCATTGTTTGTGACATTTGCATTTTACCCTAGCCTTATAAGCACAGAGACCCAAAAGGGACTGTGAGCAAAAAAAAGAAAAAAGAAAAAAAAGGTGATTGCCCCTGCTTCTCCCACAAGGCAACTGATTCCTGAAAAGAACTCCCTGCATCCCTTTTAGGATGTTAACAGAATAGTCTCCAAGCTCCATGAGAGAAAGGACCATCTGACTCATTCAGTTATGTATCTCTCAGTGCCTACCTACTACCTGGCACAAAACAAACATTCAGTAATTATTAAATAAAACAAAGAAATGAAGGAATGCATACTAACAACAATGAGGATGTCAGAAAACAACATGCAAAGCTTGGAAATAAGGCAAAAGGAAGGCAGTGTGTACTTCTGATGCCACACTAGAATATTGTCTAACAGGCACACTTAAGGATTATTTTAATCTCTAGGAGATGGGCCTGTGTTTAATTTGCTTATTGCCATGGAAATGGGTTCAGACTTTGTGAAGTTATATGTTATCTTGTAGATTTTTTTTCTGTTACAGAACTGTGTGATTTCTGATTGGTAGAAATGAGAGCCCTCAATGTTGTTTTATTGCCCTGTAGCGTATTAATCCCAGTTTCATATCTAACCTAACAATCTTACTCTAATATATGTCAGTGCCTATAACTACAGTTCCTCGAATGCTGAACCACCTTGATCTTCCAATTGGCTCCCTCATTCATGAGTTCAATACTATTCTGACATGTACTCATTTTACATTCATATGACAATCATGTTTATAACTTAAAAGAAGTTATACAGTGACAAGAAAAATATGAGAAAAGACCTAGTTTCTAGCCTTGCATAGAAGTAAAACATACACATGAAGATTTATATTTTAGACTACAAAGAGTAGTATGGGAGATAGATACAGGGAGACGTCGCAGCGTGGGGAATTACAGAGATGGCTTCTAGCTTAGTTCAGAGCTCGATTCAGTATTTATTGTTAAGGATATAAATTCTTAACCATCCCCTAAAAGAAGGGGGAAAAGGAAGCAATCCATTAGCAGTTATTTTAAAACACTGTACAGTAGTTGTCTGCTTACATGTTAGCAGGGAGAGTCAGTAGACTGAAATCTCGGTCCCAGGGACGCTGTCGTTAACACTAGAAGGGTCACTCTCTGAGTGCCAGTTCCAGCCACAAAGTCATAGGATTATTAAATAGTTCCCTGACTTGAAAGAGTTAATTCACCTCTATCCAGCTACCTCCATTCTCCATCAGAGGCATCTGTTGCAGGAGACCCACACAGGAAAGTTCCATTTGCTTAAAAAAAAAAAAGTCAGTTCTCATACTTTCTGAGGCTTGGTCTGTCTGTGCGGTTGTCTCTGGGCATCTGGGACATATTGTCGCAGCAAAGGAGCTAGCAAGAGTCAAAACCACCTTGACTCACAGAGACACAGGTTCACACACGTGAACAGGGAGGCCCAAAGTCCTTGAAATCAGAATATATCCGATGTATCAGACGAGACATTCGCTTACCTCTCGAAGTCAGTGTCCAGTCTCTACGCAGTGCTGTTAACATGGAATCGTACTGCATTTCCGCAGCCGCCTCGTTTACGGTTTAAACCATCCTCCCTCTAACGTCTCCACCATTCAGACACAGTAAATCATTCTGTGAGTCTGCACTGACCCTCTCTCCCCATTACTATCTGCGACTGAGAAGAAGTGAAATAGCCACAGTGCAAGGAGCTGGAGGGTAGTAGAGGTACACAGGTAGGTTTCAAAACCACCGATTGTTTCATCCTGACCGAAGTCCAATAGAAATTCCGAGGTTGCTTTGAGACTCTCTCGGCACATGTGTCTATGTGGACATGTCCCCCCTCCTATGACTCTGTTGTCCTCGGGGCATTGCCCATAGCTCCCTCCGCAGAAGAGGCATTCCAGAAATACCTGAGGAATACCTGAATGAGAGGACAAATCCATGAATCACTTAGAGAAAAGGACCGAGTCTCCTTCCACTCTAAGAGGTAAGACTTGATACGAAATCATTTCGTGTTGTGCAGGAGCCAGCAAGCAGTTCTTCTGCTACATCTGGCATGATTCAGGCCCTTAAAAGATAATTATATATGTTTCTGGAAGATTAGAGATATTTAAGAGTTAAGATAAGAGCAATAAATATGATTGAGGGGACAAAAATCAGTTCTGTGAGGGAAATAAAATCACAGTAGCAAGGGTTGCATTAGACTAGAGGCAGACCTCCGGGCTGTCTTCAGGTACCGGATGTGACTATAGTTGGAGTCTCAATTTAATTACTAACGATAAAACCTCCACAACTAAGGGATCCTGATGCTAGACAACCTGCAGAAATAACGCGTTATTTAAGCTCTCGGCATGACATATTCCATCATTCTTGTCAACGGGGCTTAATTAACATGACTGCTTCCCACCCCCAGCACACGTACTTTGGTTTAAAAGCCCCAATCTTCCCCATTGCCAGAAAGAACATCCAGGGTGAATGGCTTCCGTTCCATACTCATGAATAAATATCAAACGTCTGCCCTTTATCATACCCTCTAGGCAGGATTATCATAATGAGACCACTAATCAGTCAGCTCCCCCTGCACAACAGGAAAACCCGGACGGGAGGAAGGAAGAGGTGATTCAACACCGACAGTCCTCGGAGAAGCCCCTTTCTCAGTGATCCTTGAAACCGCCACCTGTCTCCCAGGACTCAGAGCCATACTGTCGCAGACGCAGACGGGACAGTAACAGAGGGAAGTGAGGGCAGAGATCAGGCTGTGACCAGGAGATGTTTTCAAGGTCACATGGCCACAGAGGAGCTCCTATGTTGCCACATCTAATCTTCCTTGGAAGCAGAACTATACATCCCAATAAAATTTTGAAAAATGGCTCTGGTCCATTGTTAAAACTCCTTGGTACTTCACCAGAATCCACATAGGTAAAATGGACAGGGCACAGAAGACTGCTTGAAAGTTTGAACACCACCACACACATCACAAGTGGCTCTTACTAGGTTTTGGGGTTTTTTTAATTGGTGGGTTTTTTTGGTTTAGTTTTTTTTGTTTTTTTGTTCTGTGTTTTTTACATCTTTAATGCTATCAAGAGCCCCACCAGTTAAATCACTTTCATATTTTTGTACCCAATATCAATTTTGGGTTTTCTTTTTCCAGCATAAAAGTTTTGTGATGACCTGTGAGTGTAAATAAAATATACGTAATAACATTTTTGAGTACTTGAGTCTATAAAATATTTGCACACAAACTGACCAGTTTCTAAAAAGTCTTTCTTGGGGCACCTGGGTGGCTCAGTTGGGTAATGATCGGCTCAGGTCATGATCTCCCAGTTTGTGAGGTCAAGCCCCGCGTTAGGGCTCTGTCCTGACAGCTCAGAGCCTGGGGCCTCCTTCCGATTCTGTGTCTCCCCCTCTGTCTGTCCCTCCCATGCTCAGGCTCTGGCTCTCTCTGTCTCTCAATAATAAATAAAAACATTTAAAAAAATTTTTTTAAGTCTTTCTTCTGCAGCATGTCCAAACATATATGACAGAACTAATACCATGAATACCCATCAGGCAGCTGTAGCAAATCTTGACATTTCACCACACTTCCTTCAGAATTTTGGGTAATAAAAAACTACAGATATAATCCATGCCACTTTCCTGTCATTGAGAGAGGGGACTGCTATCCTAAAATGTGCAGGTTTCATTCTGACCATGTTTTCATACTCTTACCACAGTGTAATCATCAACAATTTATAGTGTTGTCTGTTGTTCAACACTAAATAAACAGTATCATGCTGTATAAAATAGTATGTAACCTGCTTTTCTAAACTAGTTTTGAGATGTAGCCCCCCAGGAAACAGTGCTCCAGCTCATGCATTCTAAGTGCTATATGGTATTCCGATTTAACTTGATTTTCATCTCAGTCTTACATCTGAAATGATGAAAGACTAGATGTTTTGCCCAATTCTAAAAAGCACTGAGTGACTTCAGCTTTCGTTCTTCTTAATCAAAAGACCATGCTCTTTTTACTATAAAACTCTTGATGTCTGAAAATAGAAGAATGCTGGAAATTACAAAAGCTTCATGTGAAATCCTGCCAGGCTCCTGGGTGGGAAAGGAGAAAAACCTCCAACCACCGGGTCTCTAGATTCTTCACTGAACAAACAAGGCCACCAGCTACACTGAGAGGAGACATCGAGCTGAATGCCTTAATTTCTTTAAACAAATTACAACGTGGGGTATCTGAACACTGATCGGGCATTTGACATTATTTAGAAATCAATGTAACATTTTTTGACATGTAATGGTACTGTGGTTAGTTCACAAGGAAAGAGAAGTTGTTTAATGTTTATAGACTTTCAGTTTTGCAAGTGGAAGAGAGTTCTCGAGCCTGGCTGCACAGAAATGTGAATGTACTTAACACCACTGAAGTGTGCACTTGAGAATGTTAAGATGGTAAGTTTCATGCTATGTATATTTTACCACAAATTTTAAAAAGGGAAGAAGAAATTGTTTAGGGATAAATTATATGGCTGTGATTTGCTTTCCAGAGCAGGGTGGGGTTGGGTTGAAAAACAAAATCAGTTTGGGTTGACAGCCATTAAAGCTGGGGGACAGGTAAACAGGGGGTGCAATAGACTAGCCCCCTACTTACATTTGAGGTTCTCTAAGATAACAAGTCTTAAATGAAGGCTCAGCCCAACGGAAACAAATTTCACTTCATAATTTTATTTCTACTTTAAAGTAGATATACAAAGCAGGATATTTTTCAAATGCTAACAGTTCTGAGACCTGCCTCGCCTGCTGTGGTTCTAGAATGGACCGTGCTTCTAGACCTTGAACGTGCGTGTGATTTGCCCTGGGACCTTGTTAAAATGCGGGTTCTGTTCAGCGGGACTGGGGCAGGGCCTGAAATGCTGCATTTCTAACAAGCGCCCAGGTGAAGCTGCAGGTCCAGGGTCACATGCCGAAGAGCAGGGCAATAGAGGACTTAGGGAAGCAAGCAGGCATTTGCAAGGGGAGAGGCCAGCTCAGCTTTCTTGAGATTGCTTCTACCGGGACCAGAAGGGCACCACACTTCTGTGTTCTGGAGAAAGGTCTCCCAGCGCCCGGGCACTGCCCCAAAACCAAAAGAATCCCAGCAATCCAGTTTGTTGTATTCCCTCCGCCGCCCCCCCCGCCGCCCCCCCTCCCCGTGCCAGACCTGTACATCTGAGTTCATTAAATAACAATGAAAAATGACTGCCCTGGTAGATTTGAGTAA
>PJEM01020789.1:0-12653 GCA_004023845.1 Helogale parvula
AGCATCTATAGTCTCTTGATTTGTTCATTTTAGCCACTCTGACTGGCGTGAGGTGGTATCTCAGAAAGCCCACAGCTATTCTATACAATTTCAAGAGCTTTCCTGACTAGGAATAATTCTGCAGGATTTAGCATCCTTAAACTCAAATGTCTGGGTAACTTCTCATGGAACTTTTGGGCTCAGTGAGAGTCTTGGGTCAACAGCAGGATACATGGGTTCTGGGGACACACATTCATGCAGTAAAATGTTATGGAGAACTTACAGTGTGATGGGAACTCTGGTGTCAAACTTTAGTTCTGGCTCTAATTGCATCTTTTAAAAAAATCTCACTAAGTCTCACCTTCTTCATCTACAAAATGGGCCTAAAGTACATAATCAAATAATGATACCACTATGATCACCAAAGATCCTTCTGATGGTGATGTAGGAAGAAATGAAACCCACACAATGTGATTTAAAAACTTAATCAGGGTGTTGGGTGGATCAATAGGTTAAGTACCTGACTCTTGATTTCAGCTCAAGTCATGATTTCATGGTCATGAACTCACCATGTGAGATCAAGCCCCACATTGGGCTCTTGCTGACCATGGAGCCTGCTTGGGATTCTCTTTCTCTCCCTCTCTCTCTGGCCCTTCCTTCCTCACTCTCTCTCTCTGTCTCCCTCCCTCTCAAAATAAATAAACATTTATAAATAAATAAATAAAAAGAAAGAAAGGAAGGAAAAGAAAGAAATAAGAAAATTAGCAAGACAAAAGTAAAAATATTGTGATGCAGTTAGAAGAGATAAGTAAACAGTAATAAAAGAAGAAAGTCAAGAATGATTGGGAAACTTGTAAATGAAAGCCCCTCATTTTCTAACAACAAATATAACTATGCTTTTTATAGGATACCATGTACACTGTAAGAATTTTTCATTGGTATTACCTTTAATGCTTCAATAACAGCTGGTGGGTAGCTCAGTCCAACCATGTTTGATGTCCGTCTATACATTCTGGCAAAGTCAGAGGGGGAAAATGTAATATTATATCTTGCAAAGAGGAATTAGCAGGCCACACACTTATCCTAAGTACTGACAAATAATGAGAAGTCATGTTGTTTGAGTGAATCAAGAAATATAATGGTGTTTTACAATCTTTTTCATAGTCATTCAAGTCACTTAAGAAAGAGTTAAATTCAAGAGAAATTAAAGCAATCCCAAATACATGAACTGCTGGAAAGAAACAAAAAAAATTAATCTATGTGCCCCAAATTGGAAATTCAATTATTAAAATGGGTCACTTCTTCTGCCAGACGTGAGACATAGTGCAGCATAGACAGTATGCAAAGTGGTGCTTTAACCTGAATGAGGAACTCCTATGGGCAACCCACTTGGAAGAGCTTGTTCTTTAGAACTGTCAAAAACAAGAAGAAAAATGTCCCAGGTGAACTTTGAACTGAATGTGGCATTTCTAAAACCTGTAACTGTGCAATAAGGGTTATAGGAAGAATAAACTGATTTGTGTAATAAGGATTGTAGGAAGAATAAATCAATTTTTGGAGACTATTTCTGGGGCGGGGGGCAATTTAACTTAAAGAGCAAAATGGCCAACAAAATTGCAAAGTGTCATGGGGACCTCAAAGCCTTTCAATGAACTGCTCCCCTTGGGCTAACAACCTCAAGGCATCCCTGCCCTGTTCCAAATGCAGACATTATCCACATATGGCAAAGGATGATGGATTAGATGATGTCCTTTTTTAAAAGTCAAACCAGAGCTTTTCTAGTTAACATAATTCTGAGTAAAGGCAAAAGCTTGTCCTAACGGTGCTACAGAGATTAAAGATATGTTTTGGCAGTCTCTCATTCGAGACTATCTGTTTCCACTACATTTTTTTCTGGTTTATAAAGATACCAAAATTAAATAAAAGCAAAGCTCCCAGTTATTGGAAACCGGTATTCCCTTTGCTGCTTTGAGCATTGAATGACAGCTATCTTTACCTTTCCACAAATATCCCAGCCTGTACCGCATGGACGATGCTCTTGAAGCGCGGCTTCTCCTCGCTCCTTCTGAGCATCATCCCCATCTGCCTCGTGAAGGTGGAGGCCAGCCAGTCTCGGACCTCAGAAGGCACTGCATCTGACTGAATGTCACTGAGTTCATCTTCTGTATCCAGGAGTCGCCTGAACACAAGAAACAAAACCAGGACACTGAGATAAAATTTGAATCTGGAGCTCTCTGTTCAAAATAGCTGCTCCATCTTTCCACCTCACCTACATACATAGGTACAACGAAACCAGATAAAAAATGGCCACAAAAAAATACAGCATGTTTTTGGTAAGTCACCATCTGTGTTTCAGGATGGTTCTCTCTACCAGACTAGACAAAAAAACATAGAAATCAGAGGAAGTTAAATATACTCCATCTCAGGTGGTAGGTCTCAGACCCCCGCCACTAAGGAACACCCAATATCTTTATGCCTAGGTCTGTAATCTGAATGGGATATAAATCTTCCACTTAAAAATGTATTCACAGGGGGTTTATTTTGGAGATGGACCATGTGACATTATTTTGTTTTAAAAAAAAAAAGAACACTTAAAGATTTGGTTATAGATAATAATACTGTGTCACAAACTCTGAAGTTGCTAAGAGACTAGATTTTAATTGTTCCCACCACAAAAAAATAATGATGATTATGGGACATGATAGAGGTGGTAGCTAACACTATGGTGGGAATCATATTATAACATATAACATATAATAAATCAACATACTGTACAACTGAAAGTTATACAATGTTATATATCAATTATAAATATGTAAACTAAATTTTAATACAAATAAATTTAAGATAAAATAAAATAATATTTTAATTTAGAAGAGAAAAAGAAATACTTGGTAAAATATTACCCAAATCACATCAACCCAGTCCTCTGAAGGATTAAAAATCTGAAATGATGTCAACTGATAGTCTTTCTGGTTTCATAGAACAGTATAAAAATTTAAATTCTAAATTAAAGAAAAATCTCTAAAATAATCCAGCTCTTTATTTGAGCTCAGTTACTTAAGTCAGATGTGCTTACTTGACTTTTCAAACTTGTGCATAGGTGAGACCACCAGAAGAGAACATAAGTACTAATGAGTTACAATCAAATTATATTTTATATTTATATTAAGCCCTACTAAAAGTAAGCAGTATAAATAGGTATTGATGAGAAAGGTTTTTTAAAAAAAGCTTTTTCCGCTTTAGACACCTCAATTAGGGGAAAGGGGAGAAAATGAAACTTTGGGGAAAAAAATGATATAAAATTTCCTTAAATTAGGAACCATGTGTGTCACCAAACACTAAGCCACATACATAATTCTTGGATCACTGGGAAATCCTTTCAGATTGGAATCCAGCACCAAAAAGTAAGACTGACAGACAAGCCTGTCTGAATTAGGAAAAAGAAGACAAGCCTTTCATATTTACCATGTCAACATTTTTCAAAAGAAAAGCAGTTTTGCTATTTTCAAATGCATTTGGTGACTGGAAGTCCTTTCATACTTTTGGATAATTCAAGTGGGATGAGTCTATTAAGAAAATCAGTAACATGTAAGATTGAAGGAGGAATTCTCGGTGCTCAAGAGGATAAATGCTTCACCATCACTTCAGGAGTTTCCGCTTAGAGACAGATGTGAATTAAAACATGAACATAATTTTTAGGCTGAGGCTGACAATGGGCAATAATTACAGTGGAACTCTATACTTGATAAGAAATCTTACCATATTTTTAAAAATTATTTCTTCTCCTCATACATTCTCTCACTTCCTTGTCATAAAGGCCATGTGAGAGTTTGATTAGCTCCTTTTTTGGATAAGGAGGTATAGAGGACATGGGGGGGGGGGTCGCAAATCTATCTGATTCATTTGTGGAAACTGAAGTTCTATGACCAGTCATTTGATGGCTATCCCATACAGGCCATGAGGGACATGCCAGAAAACCTATATGACAGAAAACTTCCCATCAGTGCACTAACTTCTTATTTTTAGCTTACCTGGTTTCATCAATGTACACAGATTCAAGTACTGTGGCTGCATATTCCAAATTCTTCTTAAGATCTACCACTGAAGCCTCCCCTCTCTCTAACTGTTTGACCAAAGACCGCAGCCTAGGGGGAAAACAGATATGACTAAATTAGAATAGAGGAAACAAAGAACAATCTTATAATTATAGTTACACATTTTACAGCCCTCGAATACTTTTACTTATTCCAATATACCTGAAAGGAAAACACAAACCTAGTGATGGAGCTGACCAGTATTTCTCAAAGGAGCCAGTTATAAAATAAACACATACATTTTTGCCACTGTGATGCAAAACCGATAATGTTCTCATCCACCAGGCACTGACCACCCCCAAGACTTTCTAGGTGTCTTTTATCTTTCTAAGAGTTCCCTAAATTACCAATGATTTTGCTGATTTTCTGATTTCAATTTTTTTTTGGTTCTAATCAGATGTATAAAAACATGAGCAGCACCAATGTCACCAATACCACCAGAGATTCTGCTCTGTTGAAGATGATGCTATGTTTCTTCAGCAGTGACCAGCCTCATGAGCCTGTCTGAGGAACCCTATGGCCAATGGGTATTCCAAGATAGGTAAGGAGAGTCAGACCACCAAAATGTCCATAGAGGGCTACATAAGAAATACATGAAGAGAAACTATTTTCCTGGACAGGAGGAATTCCTCTAGGGGCAGATTAATATGCCAGCTTTAAGGGGGGTGGGGAGGAAGAGGCTGGATGATAAACCAAGGAACTGAAGACAAGACCTTCTTCCCCACTGCTGGTCAAGTGTTCCAGACAGTGTAAGAGAAATTATAAAACATGCTCTCTTATTTATATCAACATTATCGCCACAGAGAAGGAGTTAGTATATATGATAGCAATAAAATGACAACAGATGCTCAAAGTCCAATAACTGAGAACACTGTAAATACCAGAGATGTGGAAGTTGAACAAACTCCTCAGGCTGTTTTACAGCAGGTAAAGAAAAGAGCAGAAACTTTGAGGACGACCTTGGGTTTGAGCCCCACATCCCAACATATCAGCTATGCCATAGCAGGTCAGTTATTTAATGTCTCTGAGTGTCAGCTAAAAAATGAAAATGTAACCACCAAATTTTCTAAGTTGATATAAATGTTAAATCAAATTGATATTAATATGTTCACATCAGTCATGTGGATTTTTCCAGCTTTAATGTAATTAACATATCACATTGTGTGAGTTTAAGGTGTGCAACACAGTGATTTGATACATGTGTATATTGTAAAACAATCACCAGAATAGGATTAGTTAACCATTCATCATCTCAAATATTTACAACCTTTTTTTTTTTTTTTGGTGGCAAAGACATTTGAGATCTACTCCGTTGGCAACTTTCAAGTATACAATACTTGAACTAATACTTGCTAACTATAACATGATGCTGTAATTGCCAAAACACATTAGATTCCCAGAACTTAGTCATCTTATAACTAAAAGTCTCTATTCTTTGATCAGCAACTCCTCATTTCCTCTTTGTTTTTCTAAAGGCAACTGTTACCATTATTGTCATTGTTGTTATTCAGTGACCTTGATCTTCACAGGTATCCAGATAGGAAACATTCTAGCAATATACCTAAGAGTATTATGAAGTCTCCATTTTCCAAGGCAAGTTCCACTTTCCTGACCTCAAAATACCCTCAGGTTTGCCATCATAAGAGATAATAGGTCTCTTCTTGGCCAGGTGTAGACTACTCCTCTCCAGATCTACATGAAAATGATCACCTATAAACACTGAGAAAAAGTTCTGGATCAACCTTAACCAGTCAGGTCAGCCACACAAAAGACATTCCCAGGAATTTCAATGATGTAAAATACAGAAGAAATTAGATTGAGGATGGTCACTACTGGACTTGTAAATCTCCAACATGTAATGGGAAAATAGGCAAAGGAAACCAGCAGAGGCCTCTGTGGGCTTAGAGATGAGGATCAGCCCTGTGGCTCCCATCAGCAGCACTAAGAAGTGTTCTTGGTTTCAGGGGCAGCAGGACAGGGAGTTGGCAAGGAAGGGCTTACCAGTCACTCACACACAGTGGACAGCCAGCCTGCCAAAGAACGGGGGAGATTGTTGTAGCTCTGAGACTGAGAGCTGTTCCAAATAAGGCATGGAAGCTCTTTAGCAGAACACATTCCTGGCTAAGTCTGCCTCTAATTTTGACTCTCACCTCCAGGGGCCCAACTACCCCCAAGATGTCTGGAATCTCAACCAGCAAAGTCAGATGAGGGTAAACTAAAAAAATTTTTTTCCATTTTCTCCCTTCATTTGGGGTTTTAAGATTCTATCAGGAAATGACATGAATCTCTAATCAGGTCCATGTCAACTCTCAAAACCTAAAAGGAATGGACAAAAAGCACAAAAGTGACTAGGCAAAATATAAGCCTAATAGACGTAAGAACCAGATGATCCTGTCTAGCTGCAACAGGGCTCCCATAAGAAATAAATAAACAGAAGCAGCTTTCATCAAATAAGTTTTCCTTGATCAAAGAAAACTTTTTAGAAGCAGATGAAAATGGATCAGCTAAAACCAGGAGAAAAATAAATAAAAACATCTAACATACACGGTTTTAATTTTTCATTTCAAAGAACAGAGAAAATAACTTGAAAATCTTTGAGAAAATAAAATATGTGATGTACAAAGTAAATAGAAATGTAACTGTCCATAGAATTCTACCATGCCAGAAACCAGAAAGCAATTTAAAAGTAATACCATTTTTTGAGAATAACGTGGTATAATTCCAGATACCTATGTCTGTATCTATACAGAATTGCCAACAAATATATTCTCAGGTGTGGATAAGTCAACATTCCATCATTAACATGATTTTCCACAACACACAAAAAAAAAACAAAAACAATAAACTTGAAGGCATATTCTAGGACAGTGATCTTTCAAGGGTGGGAGTACATTATGGATCTCCCATTAAATGGACCATGAATTCATGACCTAGATGTAACTAAGTCAGTCTTTATAAAATAGACAAGTAGTTTCAAAAGACTTTAACAAGTGGCAGATGAAATATAATGCTAATTATATAAGGCCAAGGAAATATAAAAATGACGGACATGTCTTTTCCCAAGACAAGTTCCTGTCCCAGCAGAAGGGCTTCCTATGTCACTTTTATGAACCAAAAAGCAGTTATAATCAGTCAAAGCCAACTGAAATTATTAAGAACATTATATGGAATATTGCTTTGAATCCACCATTCTCAAAGATTCCCGCTCCCAGGAAATATCGGGGCAATCAAATCTGGAAGAGTTTCCCTTCATCTTGCGATCTGACGGCCAGGACCACAGGCCAGAACAGGAGTGGGGCTCCCAGGGAGGGCATCACCTGGAATCCCACTCCACAGTTCAGATCAGAGCACTGTAAACCATCTCCCCTGGGAAGTCCCAGGCTCGGTGCCACAAGGAGCAGAAAATCCACAGTGTGGGGCTCTGTCCTGATGTGGCCACTAGTAGTGCCAGACAGACCTTGGGCACTGCCACATTTATGTATCTGCTGTGAAGTTCTGACATGACAGAGAGTTGTAAACAGAAGCAAACCTATAACTGAGTGGCTTCAACAAACCCAGAGAAGAAATAACACAGAATAAAGTACTATTAGGATGCATAAGAAGTACTAAAAACTCTTATCTCTTCCCATTTCTCTGGCTTAGGAGATGAGCAAAAGATTCTCCCAACACCCTGGTGGACCAAAGGAAACCTAGGACACACCCACTGTGTTTATGGAGAACACCCAGCTGACATTCACCTCTCTTTGTTCTAGAACAACTAAACAGAAAATATATATATACATATATACATATACTTCTTACATATATGTATCAATGAAAAGAGTCAGCATTAAAGAAAGCTAAGAATACAGCACTAACAATGAAAAAAAAGGACTCACTTTCAAAAATAAAATTCACTAATGGCAACAGAAGTCATTTTTAGGGAACATCGGTTTTGTATTCAATAAAATTCAAGAAAACATGGATCTGTGAAACAAAGGGGAGAGCAGAAATCAAAAATCAAACATATTGAGACAGGAAAAAATTTTTAAAGAAAAAAAACATGACAATAGAAAGACTGTAAAAACTTATTTTCTTTTAAGAAGTAAATGGTGACCAACTTCTTAGATGCCCAGCTCCTATTTGGATGGGCACCCGTCAAATACAAGCCATAAGTGTCCCTGTCCACACAGCTGTTTATGCAGCCACCACACAAACCCTAGAAAATTCCAAATGTCCTTATTTTCAAATATTGTTGAGCTCTAAGACAGCACTCAGGTGGGTGTTTCTCCACTGGCCCCCTCTACACCCTCTCCTTTTTATCCTTTTTGGAATATGATGCCCTGTGCTTCCCTACCTACCACCCAAAACTGTTGCTTCATGAATGGAAGAATTTCAAATTAGCTCTTTCACCACTGCCACCAACTAGTCTCAAAAATCAAAAAATTTCCTGAAGTTTCTTGGAATAAGGAGGCACTCCTTCCTATTTTCCATCACAGTATAGGTTTTCCCTAGATTGGAATCCATCTTAAGAAGGGTTGTCTAAAACTAGCCAAGATCTCTCATACCCATGTTATAAAGTATTTTTGTTAACCTTGGAGAAGACCCGCTAAGGCAAGAAGGCTCGGGGCCCTCCTTTGTTTTCCTAGTGAAATTTGTCTGGATGTTTTTCCATGTGGATTCATGTCACCTAAAAGCTAATATCCCAAAGGATCAATCCCATGGTAAGCTCTACTCCATATAACTAGCTATTTAATACTATTCATAAGAAATTTAGGTCCAGGCACCTAAAGGAAGGGAGGGAGGGAGAAAGTTGAGGGAGCGAAAAGAGAAATATACACCAATACCAATAATAAAGTTTCTCTTCTGAGTGAATGTTCATAGTTTCCAGCACTGTATTTATCCCTGTCACTGTGGCTGCCAGATAATAGTTCCAATATAGAAGTGCAACACCATTTTAGGACTAGCTTATGCTTTCAAACTTTGGCAACATGCCTTTCTGTTATGAAAGTGTGTAATTTTTTGTGTGCGGATGAACCACACATCTTTAAGTGAGTCCTCCATTTCTCCCCAGAAGCTACTTTCTACAGGCTTCCAGCTACAAGGCATATGATGAAATGCTGCATTACTTCAGCTTTCCGTGCCCTCAAGCCCAGAGCAAGTCCTGGATGCTGAGTTACCCTGAGACCATGCCATTATTTAAAATGCATACAAGCATCAGAAGAGAGGAAATAATTGAGGAAAGGCCAAACGCTGTATATTTGAATTTGAGAGGCTGTTGGAATGGAAATTTTTTCCCACAAAAATAATTTCTAGGACCAATGGGGTTGATTTTATCAGGAAACAACTTTTTGGCTCAACTTCATAACCCAGAAAATTGCCCTACAATGGACTAGGCACTATTCCCCGCCCAAGTGAGGTCCTAAAAACCCTCCAATACTACGCTTTGAAAGCACATATATTCGTTGGGCTTTAGACACCACGACAATGAAACCATCAGAAATAAACTGGAGTAAAAAATAAACTGGAATAAAAAGCCAGGAAACGCGTTTTCTTATTGTCTGTCCTTTCGGCTCCAATTTGTTCCTTCTGAGAAGGATAAGCCGCAACGAACATGCCAGTGTGGCCGAAGATGGCTGTTCTCTCAGACGGGCTTTGTTTAGTTTGAAAGAATGTAAAGGGGAACTGGATCTTTTAAAACATTTCCCGTGCAGGTTCTAGTGAATCCTGAGTCCTAAAAACTCTTTTGAATAAAACACTCAGTGTTTGAATTCATCATATCCGTGAATTTGTAAGGCAAAAACATCTGTGTACTTTTCACACCACCTGTTTCCTCCATGTCACTCCCATCCCTGCCACTTACCTAAATGCCATAGGAAGTAAATGAAAACAATTCCTCCTAAAACAATCCTAAAATGAATACTCTACGTAACTCTCAGATTTATGTTTTAATGTTATCTGCCAATGCCATCTGAGTATTTTTCTGGTGATTTGTCTGTTTTTATAATTAATTAGGATGACTGCACTTGAAACACTCATTCAACATTTGCTGGGTGCTTTCTGTATGAGGCACCATGGCAGGCTCTCACAATCCAAAGGAGAAAATGCAGCGCTTTCCCTCAATAGGGAAGATGGACAGCTAATAGGCAACTACCATGAAGCATGGCAAGTACGATCCCTGAGGTGACAAAGGTGCTAAGAAAGCAAAGAGGAGAGGAATGTACAAATAACAAGGCACTCGCTTGAGGAGGTGACATCAGAGCCACTGGAGGCCAGATAGGCATCTGCCAGGCAAGCAAGATGGGATAAAAAAAATTGGCAAAGTAGACTAAGGGAGCAGCCAGAAGATTGTGGTCCATTCAGGGAATTCCATAGGTACCGAGAACTTAGGGGTATGTGAAGAGATAAAACTTTAGAACAAGGCAGAAAGAAGCCAGACCCCAGTGGGCTCATTGTGCCAAAGCTAAAGATATTTAATTTTCTCCTGGAGATAATGTGGATTCCCCTGGAGAATTTTTAAATAGGGTAGGGGAGTGGTATGATAAGATTTGCATTAAAATTTTTTTTAAGTTTATTATTTCGAGAGAGACAGAGAGAGAGAGAGAGAGAGAGAGAGTGCATGAGCAGGGGAGAGGCGGAAAGAGAGGGAGAGAGAGATCCCAAGCAGGCTCCACACTGTCAGTGTGAAGCCCCATTCAGGGCTCAAACTCAGGAACACAGAAGACCAAGACCCTAACCTAAAACAAGAGTCAGACGCTTGGGGAGGAGCCAAGATGGCGGAGAGGAAGGGAGCTCTGTGAACTTCGTCTGCCCCATCGATCAAACTGAGAAGGACATTACTCTCATGTGCAAGAGCGGAAGGAGAAAATACGGACTCCAGAAGGAAGAGAACCTGAAGGATACCTGAGTGAGTGAGTGCGAACTGGGGAGATTGGAAAACGGGCCAGCCCGAGACGGGTAGGGGAGGTGGCAGCCCCAGCCCAACGCGGGGCAAGCGCATGGAGCCCGAGAGACAAAAGGAAGAGACAGAGAGACTGAACACGCTCATAGTACTGTCTCTGGGGAAGAGGTAAAGAACGCTTAACTGCGCTTGGAGAAGCTCACTCCATAGATAACTGCTGGGCGGCCTAAATCCCGAACCCAGTTGGCGCAAGGGAAGGAACAGCTTCCAGCCCAGCGCCATCTTGGCAAGGAGTCGGCCACCGCTGCAGCTGCGGTATCAGGGGTGCTCACTTCGACCTCGGTTTTGGGAGTGGGAGCACGCACCTCATTTCTGCGGCGCATCTCGCCCCCAGCATTGGCCGCGCAAACCCTAAATCCCGGGTGCCAACAGGGGAGAAAGATAGCCCCCACCTCTGCACGATCCCTGCAGAGAGTTGGTGGCGGTGGAGACCTGGGTGCGCGCCCAGGCTGCAGGAGCTCCCAGCTCATTTCCAGCAGCTCCCGGCGCCACCTCGGGCAACAGCTACACCCTCATTCCTTCCCCAAAGCTAACGCAATCCCCACCGGGGGTTGGGTCTGAGATGGTGCACACGCACATCACCTCCTGCTACGCATCTTGCCCCAGGCAGGGGCAGCCGAAATCCCAGCCTGAGCCAAGACAAATTGATTCCTCCCCCTAAGACGCCAGCAACCAAAACAAAAACATCTCACCTGTGGTAGCATAAAAAGTGCATGGACTGGAACTTTGAACCGAGGCGGGCCTTGAAAATACAACTTGGCTCAACCACGGCAAAAGGAGACCGGACTCATTAGAATGGCCTACAGTTCACAGTTCAGCAAAGCTTGGCTTGACACCTGCCTATCTAATCTCTGCAGACACCAAGGCAGAGCCTCTGAGAGCAGCCTCCAAGACCTACCACATCAAACCACGCCTATCCAAAAGGGGGAGCTGCCATTTTTGTTTTTGTTTTTGTTTTTTTGTTGTTGTTGTTGTTGTTTTTGCTTTTTTTAAAATAATTTTTTCTTTTTTTTCTCCATTTTTTTTCTATTCGCTTTTTTCTGTACGTATTTTTTATTCTTATTACTTTTTTTTTACTTAAATTTTTTAAAAATTTTACTCCTTATTTTCCTTTCTCCTTTTACCCTTTTCTTTTCTTCTTTGCTTCATTATATAGGAGAATATATATCTCATCCCTACCTCTCCCCTCAACTGGTCATACACTTTTAGACTGTCCACTGTCCTTTGTTGTCTCTGACCTCCTTTAATTTTTTTTTACTTTTTTTCCTTTTTCTTTTTCTTTTCTTCTTCTCCTCTTTTCGTCTCTTTCCTCTCCATTCTCTCTATTTTCTTTCCCCCGTTAATGTGTTTGTTTGTTTGATTCGTCTGTGCGTTTGTGTGTTACTGTTCCCTCTGTGTGTGTCTGTCTGTTTTCCTTCTTAGGGCTACACCAAGAAAAAAGCCAAAGTGTGCATGACAGCGAGTCCCAAATACCGCTGAGTAGGGAAATAAAATATTCAAAGGCACAACAAGAGAAACTGAGAGACACCATTAAAAGAATATTTCCTGAAACGACAGGCCCTGGACAGTCAATAAGCCTCCTTTAACAGAGAAATATTAACAGGTGCACAGTGCACAACGAGCTTTCTAAAGGTGAC
>PJEM01020790.1:0-12656 GCA_004023845.1 Helogale parvula
TGTTAATCCATGTGAAGAAATAATTTGTACAAGCAAATGAAAAGGAAGGACATACCATATTTTCAGAATATGTTTTCTTTGTTAGCAAATTTGTGGGAGAAACAAAGAAAAAGACTACAAAACCTCAGTCACCACACAAATCACATCTACATTGATTTCTTTAAAAATCATCCATTTATTTTGAGAGAGTGTGAGAGAGTGCGTATAGGCATGAACATGAGCAGGGGTTGTCAAAGAACTCACTTGTCAGTCAACTGATGAATGGATAAAAGAGATGTGGTGTAATACATACAGTGGAATAGTACTCAGCCATCAAAAGAATGAAATCTTGCCATTTACAATGATGTGGGTGGAGCCGGAGTGTACTAGGCCTAGCCAGGTCAGTCAGAGAAAGACAAATACCATGGAGTTTCACTCATATGTGGAATTTAGGAAACATAACAGATGAACATATGGGAGAAGGGAAAAAGAGAAAAACAAGCCATTAGAGACTCTTAACAATAGAGAACAAACTAAAGGGTGAAGGGGGAGGGCGGGTAGAGCATGAGCTAGAAGCGTGTTGGAAATTAAGGAGGGCATTTTTTATGATGAGCACTAAGTGTTGTAAATAAGTGATAAGTCACTAAATTCTACTCCAGAAAAGAACATTCCACTGTATGTTAATTAGGACTTCATTAAAAATTTAAATAATAAAAATAAAGCAGAAAAAAAATTGAAACTTTACTATACTTAGCAATGTCTGAGTTCTAAATGTTTAAGGTCCACTATGGCGTGAACTTATGAAGTGAAGTAATAGATTCGACTTTCTTATTTTAAGATGTACTTTGTTATCAGATTAAATTACTCTTAATTTTGTTTGATTAAGTTTAAAGCCACTTTAGGGGCACCTGGGTGGCTCAATCAGGTAAGCGTCTGACTTTATCTCAAGTCATGATGGCACGGCTCATGATTTCGAGCCCCATGTCAGGTTCTGTGCTGACAGGTTGGAACCTGGAGCTTCTTCAGATTATGTGTCTCCCTCTCTCTCTGCCCCTTCCTTGTTAATGCTGTCTCTCTCTCTTTCTTAAAAATAAATATTTTTAAAAATAAAGGAAAAAAAAACCAAGATTAAAGCCCTCATAACATTGGAAAGCACAAACTATAAAGCATGTAATAGCTGTCTCCAGTCTTCTCAGGGTTTCTGCACCAAAATCCACTATGCCCACCGCTACACTGACATACGTCTCATATGAAGCAAAACAAAACTTAGAAAGGAGTTAGCATATAGTTCCTCAGAAATACAGAGATTTCCTCCAGGGCCCTCCAATCAATGGAGATCTCAGATTATGAAGTCTTGCACCCAAAGGGGAATTGTTTGGCCCTCACATAAATGTGAAGGACAATCACTGGAGCTGAAGGAGAATCCGTAGAGAACATAAGAGCATGATAATATTGGTTAGAAGCTGTCCCCCTGTGAGGGGGAGGAATACAAACAGACAGACAAACGAACAAACTAGGCTTCTCAAACTAATTTCCATTCAAGGAGCATTGCCTGAACCACATTTTAAGGTTTATCTTCCACCTTCACATCTAGACCTCACCTCTGGTATCTGCTTCATTCATTCCCACCTACCTGGCTTGTGTGGCTACTTTTCCCTTTCCCTTTACATCCCAAGGCTCCTTCTTTTACTCCAAAAAGATGACCAGGCCTGGCTTAGAAACAAGACCTGCTTTAGAAAATAGGAATAAAAATCTTGCTGGGAATTCTAACTTTTGATCAACTATTGTGCTCTGTAGAGAAGAGAGGACATTTTGGAATTCTAGAAAATGATTTCCCAAATGCTGTGGCCCAACAGATCCTTTAAGAACGCACAGAAGGGATTTCCCAAGTTCACATCTTGAACTGCACTTCCAAGTACTATATAGAACAATAAGGATTGGAAATTTAGGTCTAAGTTGTCAGCGGTACCATTTTATGTCACTCAATATTAGAATGGACACTAATCTACAGAAATGATGTTATCCTAAGAAAGAGAACTCTAAAGCTACAAAGGAAATATCAGGAAAAATTTTCTCTATATCTACAAACCCTTACTTCTTTCCCTTATTGCAATACCACAGTTACTAAGTGGACACATGAAAAGGTCATAATCGTACCTAAGATGAAAAAGGGAGTTAATGTCACCAGCTAGTCCCCAGCACCTGAACTTTACTGCTTACTTGCTTATAAGATCCAGCGGCCTTAGTCAAACATTTTACTTAACCTCTTCTTTCCGTCTTATCTTTTGCTTCAGTCAAAAGATCCCATGGGCATAGTAGTCTGTGGTGAAAACAGAAAGTATGAAGCAAATGATAATGACTGTCTTTAGGAAAAGCTTGGATTGACTCAATTTGAGAGTAACCTCTGACTCACACCTAAGCAGATGATCCATAGAGTAAACCATGGAGTGAGGAGTTACCTTTATCTCATTGTATATTTTTACTTGAATCAAGAGTGTACGAAGTAAAGGAAAACTGGCATTTACTTATAAACTGAAACCTTTTTCTATCCTGTTAAAAAATGCAAAGACAAAAATGAAAACTCTCTGAACTTTGTTTTTTTCTTTAATATTTTTCATTTATTTTTGAGAGACAGAGAGAGGCAGCGTAAGCAGGGGAGGGTCATAGAGAGAGGGAGACACAGAATCTGAAGACAGGCTCCAGGCTCTGAGCTAGCGGTCAGCACAGAGCCCGACGCGGGGCTCGAACCCATGAACCATGAGTTCATGACCTGAGCCAAAGCCCGACGCTTAACCGACCAAGCCACTCAGGAGCCCCTGAACTTTGAATCTGACCTTCCTTTCTGTATTTTTCAATTCATCCATATTTCATTCCTATGGTATGCAAATGTTCTTTTTCAATCAACATGGAAACAGAAGATAGCAAGAGTCAGACCCAGTATCTACATCTTCATGGTTATTGGAGGACACCTAGTGATCAACTTGCAGGCTGTTATGGGGATTGAATCCCATCATTTATGTGAAGTCCCCAACACCATGCACCACAACGTCTTCAGAAACAGGATATTAGTGCCCAATCCGCATGGCAGTAATTGATTTCTACATGTTGTTTTCCAAATAGAGACTGGTTCAGACATTCGTGCATTCAAGAGGCTTCTTACACTAAACTTTGAAGCGCTGTGCAAGCATGTGGTCCTGCAGGATGCTGATGGTGGTCTTTGTTGGGAACCGACGATAAACTCACAAAGTGGAAAGTAAGTGGCAAACTCTTCCCTGGGAACTCAGCAGGAGTTATCTGTGTTGAGTCAGATGGTGGCTGCGGGGGCTCAGGCGTGCTGAGCCTGCGTTCTCTAGTGTAGTGCCCCTCAACGTGGGTCTCAGGGGGCAGCATCAGCGCTCATAAGGAACTGGTGAAAGATGCCAGTTCACGGACCCCATTCCAAACCTGCAGAATCACCATTTCTTCTATGGGGCCTAGAAACACCCCATGATTTACGTACACAGGAAGATTTGAAAGACCAAAACTGCTTATCAGACTGGGTTTACAATAAAGATCCCATGGCAAGTTTTAAGAATGAGCATCACCTGTGCCCTCTGCCAAAGCCTGTCTATTGGTCAGTATGAGAGCATGGGCGTCGTTTAACTATGACCTTCAGGTGATGCTCAGGTGAGGCCAGGGTGAAGCACGAGGATTTGCAGGCATATTAGGAAGGGCTGCGTCTGGCTTTTGGCTGAAGAGATGGTGGTAGTCTGTTTGGTGTGAACCTGGAAGGGGCAGGTCAGTGCAGTCCGTGTTCCCTAAGCTGTGGCAGGGTGTGTGGCTGTCTGTGGGAGGGAAGGACATCTGAAACCATGAAGGAGAAACTCACAGGTAAGTGTCCACACAAGAGCTCCTTTTTGTCTGAATTTTTCTGTAAGGTTAAAATTAGAGTAGTGAAAGAATCACAAAACAGAGACACCGGGAAAAGAGATCAGAGCACCCTTTATTACAGAGTCAGAAATAAATGTAATAGGTCTTTTTTGGGAGCGCTCTCAGGCAAGGTTCCCTGGTCTGGACAGGATGGGCCAGGGAAGTCGCGCAGGAGAATGACGTGGCTTTTTATGGGACAGCAGCCACTGATGTGTAGCCAGGGATGGAGAACCCCCTGTAAGGCGGAGAGATGCAGCCGGAGCAGATGACATGTTTTTGGAGAGCCAGCAGCTGGCAGAGGGTGACCAGGGCAAATGACGTGCTTCCAGCAGCAGGCAGAGAGCAGCCAGGTGCTCCTCTCTCCGAGCCTGCCAAACCTGTCACTTTACTGTGGCAAAGAAGAGAGTGGCATTTTCTGCATTTCATGATTCTGCTACCTGCCGAAGTCCAACTCCAGCAGATCCAGGGCTCCCTGAAGGATGGATGGGGTCTGTGAGAGAGAGAGTGAGAGAGCCTCAAGTTACTTTCTGATCACCAGGCTGGCATCTCAGCACTGACTGAGGCTCAGTTTTATTTATGACTAAGTGTATGGGGAACAGCACAGAAGTGGCATTTGCCTTAGACAGTGATTTCTGATGATAAATTGCTTTGATATTGTAAAAATTTCTCAGAACATGGATTTGTAGAAGACTCATGCATAACCTTTGTTGATAGTGATTGATGTAGGTGATTTAGATGCTGATCATATGGGGGTAGGAAGGTATCTTTAGCATTCAAATACAAGACCATGGTTTTAACATAGCAAAGGCAAAAGTTAGTTCTTTGAGAGCAGGGGTCAAGCCTGTTTGCTTAAGGGGAAGTATAAAAACAAAAAAAGATTCTCAGGAAATGCAATGTTGCTCCCATAATCACAAAAGAAGTTCCTACAATAAGTTCCTTCACAAGATGCAATCAGCATTTAAGAACCAGAATAAGGGGACAAGACACTCCCAATACCAACCAACAAGGTGCCTGGGGGGTGGGTGCTCTGGCAAAACAATGGAGTGGGGTTAGATATTGGTCATCATCTGACAGCAGGAGCCCTTGCAAACCTGCCTTAACCTCACAAGGAGTTTTCTCAACTAGTGAGTTCAGAATGGCTCCCAGCATCTACCTCTGAGGTGAGGAGTGCAGGTGAAGAGGCTGGACTGAGGACCTGACAGGCATACAGGTGTGATTTCTCTAAATAATATCACTGTGAAAGCACTGGGGAGCAGAAAGGAGAGGAAGAAATGGCTGCTTCTCGGTTAGCTCAGGGGCTGTGTCCTCATTACTTACTGAAATGCCATGCGTTTAGAACTTGCAAACAGTTTTTTTTCTCTACCTCTGATGGTCCTGCCTAACAAATTTGTCTTGGAAGAGTATTTATCCCTTTCGTGATAGTCAAATTCAGCTCTTTAGGACATTCCTGAGTTCTATCCTCGGGCCATCTCTCCATTCTCTACAACCATGCTGTCTATATAAATGAAGAATTCTGCCATGAATTCATGAGTTGGAACTATTGAAAACATTCCCTCTGGGACAAATCAATATGGAGATGTGTTGATACCCAAGATTCTCTTGGGAAATGGGTTGTATTTTGGGACCCCAGTGAAGGACAATATTATACCATATTTAGGTTGTGTCTGGGTGTGGCATAAGTCTATGTAATAGGTTAAGAACATGAACAAACGGGCTCGTGGGTGGCTCAGTCAGTTAAGCATTGGACTCTTGGTTTCAGCTCAGGTCATGATGTCACAGTTTGGAGTTCAAGTCCTGTGTCGGGCTGCTCACTGTCAGCAGAGCTTGTCTCTTCCTCCCCTTTCCCCCCCTCCTCCTCTCTCTCACTTAAAATAAATGTGTTTAAGTGTATTTACTTAAAAAGAATATGAACAAACAGATCATATGGCTGTTTGGCCCAGAATAAGTCCGTCTTCTGAAACAGAGCCTTGTCTAGATTGTTTCAAAGACTTATTATTTAGAATATGTTGAAGACTATAGGACAGGGGAGGAGTCTGTGGCTTGAAATGTGTGAAACCCTATAATTTAATGATTGGTTTGTGGGGTTTTTTTTCATTCTTTGGAAACTATCACAACAATGGTGCATCCTTCTACATTGGGATGCGTCCACTGATCCCAATTTGTTTCATTATAGCTGATTTTAACATGGTTCACATGGATCAGGGTCTCTCTGATGGATTCCCCCAGAAAAATGAAGTCTCTCTTTTTTATATATAGGAGATCCTGGTCCTTGTAAATGAATAGGAAACCTTGATCTCTTGAGTTTCCATTTTATTTTGCACAGTGTAACAGATATATTCTCCATTATTACTTTTATATTTTCAGCAAAAGGAAACAAGTACCATATAATTACTATATGTTCATGTATTAAAATTCTGTAGTGTAGCTTGGCACAAATTACTTCATTCAAGGAAGTAATCAGGCATTTGTTGGCATAAAGAAGGCAGTATTAACGATATTTTATCTTGACTTAAACCTTCTCCTTTCTTGAAGTTCTCTGTAAACATCAATGTAAATTATTGATGATTCTAGAAACTAAAAGGCATAAGATCGTGTTGCCCACATTTTTTTTTCGTGTTGCCCACATTTAAAAATCCAATATCTATTCCTTATTTTTGATTCAGTACTATTTGGAGGTGGAATTAAGTGGCTGAGCATAGAAATGTATCCCTAATTGTTCTACAACGGTCATTAGGAAACAACTTTTGGAGAAATAATTTCCTTTGTCTTTCTGTAATGTATTCTCTCTACTGAGCATAGTGCTGGATTTGAAATTGCAGATTCTCCAGCCAGGGTCATTTATCTTTTTGCTATCCATAGGTCTTACAGTCTCTAATGGAAATCTAGTCAAGTTCTTGGACAAGGAAAGAGCCCTAGTACATGAAGAGAAGGGAGACGGTAACCACACACCCAGGTAAGTGGGAATGAATAAAGCAGATGACACAGGTGAGGAGCCAAAGTCAATGGTGATAACACAACTTTAAAATGTGGAATGGGAATCCCAGCTTGAATGGAATGATTTTTGGAAGCCTAGTTTTATTACACTGGTGGCCACAGAGGTACCTCTCTGTCTTCCTCTTCCCATGCTCCTGTATCCTCTTAGGCTTACTTTCTGTTCCAATGTCTTTCATGACATTCATGGTAAATTCCAAAAGCCATGTCTGGTGGAGGTCTATGTGATCTTTCTGCTTTTCAGTTGGTTTTGGAGGTATGTAAAACTCTGTACCCATAGGGAGATTCTTAGTGGAGGCCCCAAGTGGAAGCCCCAATGTAATTTACTCCTGTCCCATTTATGGGTGCGCTTGTCTCCTGGAGACATACAGAATATCTCGTTCAACATCAGGAAAGTGAGGTGGACTGAGGCTCCCCTATCAAATCTTACACGGTGCAGCCCTAGCCATAGAGGCTTCCCTATTGACCAAACCAGGTACTCTGTCCTCAGAAATACACTGGGAGCAGAAGTGTTTACATTGACCTCACAGTGGAATAATTGGGCCACTTCATTAACAACTAATTAATACTGGGCTCCATCCAGGACTAAGTGCCAGCATCTTTGGGGTTGAGACATTAGAGATGGTAGTTGAAAGAACTACACAGGAGATCCCAATATGAAGCCAAAGCTAAGAATGACCTTTGAAGCATTGCTTGTCAAAATTCCATGTGTACACAAATCACTTGATGTTCCCATTAAAAACAGATTCTGGGGCCCCACACGAAGATATCATGACTTCTTAGATCTAGATGAAGGTCATTAATGTGTTCTTTAGTTTTCCTTAATCTTTATTTTTGAGGAAGAGTGTCCATGGAGGAAGATCTGAAGGAGGGAGATACTGAGTCCGAAGCAGGCTGTAGCTTCTTAGCTGGCAGCAAAAAGCCTGTCATGGGGCTCAACCTCAGGAACTGGTGAGATCCAGACCTGAGCCAAGGTTAACCACTTAACTGACAGAGTACACAGGCGCCCCTATTAATTTGTACTTTTAACAAACTTTGAGGTTGCTGTCCCCAGATTTCCTCTCCAGTAGCACTAACCTAGAGAAAGCAGAAGAGCAACCTGAGTCCCTTATACCCAAGCATCCTATCTGAACACAAACGCTGCTGTTCCCAGTGAAGACTAGTAACTGCTTGCAAACAGATGGCATTCTCTACTCATCCCTTGCAAGTTGGGAGGGGACTAGATAAGGCAGTGGTGTCTGAGCAAGGCTCTCGGGGTACACATGTGTACTCCTCCACGAAAGGGATATTTATTAAGTATCTACCACATGCTCTACGTGTATGAGGATGCACTGTGTCCAGGACGCTGGCCTGGGAATCTTACATACCTTGTGTGAGCTGATCTTTCCAAAACCCTGGGAAATGGGTATACTGTGTTCATTTTTTCCAGGAGGATTGGATGCTGGATGTGTCATCTTGGGAGTAGAGATTGTTTTTCTTGTCTTGCAGTATCGGTACTCTTAAGTAGTGTTGGATGTGGAGGCACAAATATAGAGAGCAGATGGGAGACAGAAGAGTGGAGTAGAACCCATGAGGGAAATCTGATGCATCAATCATTTGCATTTATGGATTCAGTTAAATTTAATGTGTTGAAAATCCATGGACATCCCAGGGATGGAAGGTGGGATGCTATGTGTTACCTTGGAAGCACTGTTTGAACCAGAAAGATGAAAGGAACTCACCTAATGGTAAGTCCATTACAATCTTTTCTCTGAATCTGAGCCTCAGAAAAGTGTGGATATCAATGGGCTACCCAGGAGGTAGAGCTGTCAGGAACTCTGTTCTCTAAGCTCTTCTGAGAAGATCTGAGACCCAAGAGGATCTCCCTGAGAGGATCAGGGACTGGCAGTGGGGCCATGGAGATCAACTTCATGGTGGAACAGGTCCTTTTTGACAGAATCTGAAGGGCTAATTCTGTTAGGCTCTGCAAGTACCTCTAGACAGAAGGACTATTCTAGGTGCAAATTCAGGGTCACCTGAGCACTGTGCTCAGAATGTTAGCCCCCAGCAGGAATCCAGGGACATCAGAAGGTCCGCTGCAGTGGTGGGGCTGATGTAAGCCTTAGTATTTATGTTACACAGGGTGATCCTTGGTGGCCGGTCCCTGCTCCCCGATGCCTCGGGGTCCCCTTCGTTGTGGGCGGTGCCAAACGTGACGGGTTTACCTGCATTCTCTTTGGGCACATGTGTGAAGTTTGATAATACCAAAAGGAGAAATGAGAGAAGGCATTAAAAACTCTGGGTGGGATAACATTGGTGGGAGGAAGGATCGGTCTATCCAGAGACTCTATCCCTTCTCGTTTGAAATGTAAACTCAGGTGTGTGGGCTTGGTTGAGAAAGGGATTCAAGGCTGGTCCTCTGGAGACCTGTGCAGGTGAAGAAAGACACATATGACTTCAGGTTTTGGCCACAAGAGGGCCAATGTGTGTCAGAAGTCTTCTGTGTGCGTGTGCATCACGTGGCCAGAAACTGTTCAGGCGCTGTGCAGAGCCATTACCAAGAGTGAAATCTGGGAAAGTGAGGGCTAAATCACATCAGTGTCTTATGAGTATATGCAAAAGTAGGCTGAGAGATGCAGGGAAAGATGTCCTATTGAGTTTAATGCCCATGTTACCAGTGGGCATGGTGTTTAGGCCACGTGAGAGAGGTGCTCAAAATGAAAGGTGGTACTGGGTGGTGTTAAAAGATGAACTGATACATGTTCAAATGTTCAGGAGTTAATCTGACCAGTTTTTTGTCTATTCAAGTGGTTAGGAATGTTCCTTCTGTAGGAGACCGTGTTAAGGCTTTAATAGGGACAATATGGAAGCAAAGGAAGGACAGTGCTTGACTGGATAAACTGTCAGCAGTTGCCCTTATTTTGGGAAGGCAATTGTATACACAGAAAATTAGCCCCCAAACTAATATCAGAACCCTTACAGAGGGGTGTTATGGCAACCTGCCTGAAAGGACAAATAACTTCTTTGGATATTAAAATACCAGATAACAATGTATATTAAGTAACATATGAGTAAAAGAAAAATGCAGTGTATAATAGTAAACGGTAGAAAACAGGTTACTGTAAATTAGCCCGTACGTGTTGGTTTTAACAAACTGTAGGATCCTGTTTACAGTAAAGGACCATGATGTTCATCAAAATAGTGTTCTCCCACACATGTCAAAATCTGAAAACAAGAGGTCCTTGTGAAACTGTCATTGAGCATTACCCCCCCAACCTCAAATCACAGAAATAGGTTTTTTTTTTAAATTTGTTTTAATTTTTTAAAATTTATTGTTGAGAGACAGAGCGAGCAGGGGAGGGTCAGAGAGAGGGAGACACAGAATGTGAAGCAGGCTCCTGTCTCTGAGCTAGCTGTCAGCACAGAGCTCGACGCAGGGCTCGAACCCACGAACCGTGAGATCATGACCTGAGCCGAAGCCGGATGCTTAACTGACTGAGCCACCCAGGCGCCCCAGAAATAGGTTTTTGAATATGAACTAGCCATTTAGGGAACACTTAAGATACAGATGTTCATGAGCCTTACACAAGCTCTAATTGAGGCACCTGGGAAAACCCCACCAACATTTATGGAAAAAATGGTATTGGTATAAAAAGGTGTAAGTAAGTACTACATGAGTTACAGACATGCCTTACTCGTATCCTTCCAAAACCAAACTGGGGGAAAAACCTTATTGTTATACTTCCAAAGACCACATACATAAAAACACTCACAAAGTGACCCATTCGTTTAAAATGACTTTTCATGTGTCTTAAAAAAAATTTTTTTTTACATTTATTTATTGTTGAGAGGCAGAGAGAGCATGAGCAGGGGTGGAGCAGAGAGAGGGAGACAGAATCTGAAATAGGCTCCAGGCTCTGAGCTATCAGCACAGAGCCTAATGGGGAGCTTGAACCCACAAACCACAAGATCATGACCTGAGTGAAGTCTAGTACTTAACCTACTGAGCCACCCAGGTGCCCCTGCTGTGCCTTAATGCAGTCTTTGGCTTAAAGTCTGTTTAATGTAAGCATAGCTACTGTGCTTTGTTTTGTTTTCATTTGCATGGAGTATCTTTTTCCACAGCTGCACTTTGAGTCTGAATGTGTTCCCAAAGTTGAAGGGAGTCTCCCTTCTTTTTAAAATTGTTTATTTTTTTATGTTTTTTATTTATTTTTGAGAGACAGAGAGAGACAGTAGAAACAGGAGAGGGTCAGAGAGAGAGAGGAAGACACAGAATCTGAAGCAGGCTCCAGGCTCTGAGCTAGCTGTCAGCAAAGAGCCCCGATGCGGGGCTCAAACCCACAAACTGTGAGATCATGACCTGAGCCAAAGTCGGACACTCAACTGACTGAGCCACCCAGGCACCCCTGAAGGAAGTCTCTTGAAGGCACCTCATACGTATGTCTTGTATTTCTTTCCATTCAGCCGATATATTATCTTTTGATTGGAGAATTTAGTCCATTTATAGTCATTTTATTAAAATTCAAGTTAACATAAAGTGTAGTATTGGGTCATCTTGCCTTCCTTTTTGAGAAGTCTGGCTGGGGGTTTATCAATTTTATACAGTCTTTCAAGAAACCAGCCCTCAGTTGTATTGATCTTCTCTATTTTTCTTGAATTCTATATTATTGATTTCTAATCTTTATCATTTCCCTTCTGCTGGCTTTGGCTTTATTTGCTGCTGCTTTCCTACTCCTTTAGGTGTAACATTAGGCTGTGTATTTGGGACCTTTCTTGCTTTTTGAGAGAGTGTATTTTCCTTCAGGATTGCCTTTGCTCCAAAGGGTTTGGAATGTCGTGTTCATTTTCATTTGTTTCTATGCATTTTTAAGTTTATTCTTTAGTTTCCTGGCTAACCCATTCATTTCATATTGTAGTAGGGTGTTCTTTGAGCTCTATGTATTTCAGGGCTTTCCAATTTTTTTCTTGTGGTTGCCTTCAAGTTTCATAGTGTTGAGATTTGAAAATATGCATGGTATGTTCTCAGTCTTTCTTTTTATTGAGACAAACAGAGCATGAGTGGGGGAGGGGCAGAGAGAGAGGGAGACAGAATCTGAAGCAGGCTCCAGCTCTGAGCTGTCAGCACAGAGCCTGATGCGCGGCTCAAATCCACGAACCGTGAGATCACGACCTGAGCTGAAGTCAGCCGCTTAACCAACTGAGCCATCCTTGCATCCCCTCAGTCTTTTTATACCTGTGGCAGACTGATTTGTGGCCCCAGATGTCATGTATTTTAGAGAATGTTCCATGTGCACATGGGAAGAATGTGCATTCTGCTTTAGGATGAAATGTTCTCAACATGGCTGTTAAATCCATTTGGTCCAAGGTGTCATTGAGAGCTGTTGTTTCCTTGTTGATTTCTGCTTCAATGATCTGTTCATTGCTATTAGTGGAGTATTAAGGTCTCCTGTAATTATGGCATTATCGTCAACCAGTTTGCTTATGTTTGTTGCTGATTTTATATGTTTGGGTTCAAATTTGGGGGTTAAATATTTACAATTGTCAGCTCTTCTTGATGGATACTTGGATTATGATACATTTCTTGATTTCTTGTTGTACTCTTTGTTTCAAAATCTAGTTTTTCTGATACAAGTAGGGCTACTTGAGCTTTCTTTTGATTAGGATTAGCATGATCGATGGTTTCCCATCCCCTCACTTTGAATCTGCGGGTGTCCTCAGGTCTAAAATGAGTCTCTTGTAGGCAGCATATGGATGGATCTTGTCTCCCTCCCCCATTCTAATACCCTAGGTCTTTT
>PJEM01020791.1:0-12655 GCA_004023845.1 Helogale parvula
ATCACAGTCCCTTCGAGGGGGGTTAAGGAAAACATTTACTTTAAGAATTGATGTTTTGGGGGATACCTCAGTGGCTCAGTCGGTCAAGCATCTGACTCTTGATTTCAGCTCAGGTCATGATCTCACAGTTCATGAGTTCAGGCCCCACATCAGGCTCTGTGCTGACAGCACAAGAGCCTGCTTGGGATTCTCTCTCTCTTCCTCCCTCCCCGTCTTTCTCTCTCTCCCTCTCTCTCTCCCTGCCCTTCCCCTGCTCACACTCTCAAATAAAATAAACTTTAAACATTTTTAAAAAGAATTAATGTTTTTAAAAGTTTTAATCCATGTAGAGTTTACACTTAACCAAGGAAAATGATAATGCTTAGATGACATCTTTAATGTGTATAATTTATAGTAGACTGAAAACTTTTTAATTAACTTTTGATTACCATTTTTAGTTATCGCTGATTTCCTACATGGAAAGAAGGTACAGTATACTAATCTGGTGTTTTATCATTTTTTATTTTTTTTAAACATTAATATTGCGCAGCAGTGGGATCTGCTATGAGAAACAGGAATCTTAGCTAATAGTAACTTAAATAAATGAGTTCTTTTTCCCATGCAAATAGCTCAAAAGTGGGTAGCAGCTGGCCTAAGTTCATTTTGGATAATTCCTTTGTTTGGATAGTGAGCGATCACTTCTGTATTTAAGGCAAAGGAAAGATGAAAATGTGCCAGCCACACTTCTCTCTTTTTGTGAAGAGTTTAAAAGCCTCTGTAGTCTTCCTTTTGTGTCCCATAAGCCAGCACTATGTCACATGGCTTTTTCAGCTGTAAAGGAAATAGGGAAATTGAATACTTATATTTCTAAATCTAAATCTTTACAGTTAAACTCAAACCAGAAGATTAGGAGACATTATTAGCCACAATCTATGCCTAATAATTTTTTTAAGTTTTTATTAATTTATTTATTTTGAGAGAGAAAAAGAGAGATAGCGTGAGCAGGGGAGGGTCAGAGAGAGAGAGGGAGTCACAGAATCCATAGACAGACTCCAGGCTCTGAGCTGTCAGCACAGAGCCCGACATGGGGCTTGAACCCACGAACCTTGAGATCATGACCTGAGCCAAAGTCGGACACTTAACCGATTGAACCACCCAGGTGCCCCACCTAACTAATAATTTAATTTGATCATAGAATGACATATCATGTCAATGGAATGGAAGTATCAATATTTTAAAGATGTAAATCTTCCCCCAAAAGATTCCAATCAAATTTCTGGAAGGTTTTTCTGGAAAATCAAAGGCTGTGCATAACCAAGACAATCTTGGATAAGAACAAAGCTAGAGGCTTTATAAACCATATACAAACTTTATTATTTTACAATGGTAGTTAAGACTAAGGCATTAGCAGAATGATAGACAAACAGAGCAATGAAGCAGAATAATTTTCAGAAAGCAACTGCAACTATATTTTCTCCTGATTCATGACAAAAATGACCTGATAGTGCAGAGGGAGAAGGATGATCATTTCAACACATGGTGCTGAGTTAGTTAAAAATCTTGATGGAAATGAAAGTAAACAGTGATTTCCACTTTATAACACAGACAGAAAATCAGCCTAAGATAGATTGTGAGTTTAATATGAAATCTAAAATAATAAAGTTTTAGGAAACTTTTCAAACCTCTGTCTATTCTTGCCATTCTTGAAGACATACCTAAAAATTCAAGTCCCTAGCCATTGTGTTAGGAGGGCCTAGGGATTTGGTTTCTTGGAAGTTGTATAATTAATTCCTTGTGTTATGAGAGTTGGGTACATCTTACAGAAATGAGTATAAGTGCGTCTCTAAAGTCAATGTATCGATTGCATGCCTGCCACCTCTGTGCTTTTACTCTCATTCCATATCCAGGACACCATAAAGGAGATTTTGTAGTATTTGTGTGGCTTCAGTTGGTAGTAGACATGTCTGAAACTGCTCAGGTTTGTTTAGCCCATCTAAGGTTTTATAATTGACTGCTTAATTCAAAAATTATGTTGAAAGAAACCTTTCTTATTTATTTTTGCCCACTGTTTTTCATGACCAGGATACAAATATATAGATGTTTTAGGTTCTTGTTTTCCTAGAGCTTTTCTTAAACAAATGTCATTCATTTGTCCATGAGATAAGTACTTTTTGTATAAATATGCAGATAACTAAAGCTCCTTCTTTAGTGCTGTAATCAGGGTGATAGAGCTGCAATGCTGTGAGGTTAGAGGTTAGGAATGGGAGAATTCCTTCCAGTTGAGGGATCAGGGTAATTTTGTGGAGACACTCACAGGATTAGTTATGGGATAAAGACATGTACCTAGGGATAGGTAGCTAAGATTTGGAATCACACAGATGTAGTATGAGACATTCCTGATGGTGGAAAGACCATGATACAGAATGATAGTGCCATGAAATAGACATATCCTAATCATTAGGTATCATTTAACAACTTCAGTAAACTCATTAGAATTATTATATAGGAAACCCATGGATTATAGTAACAAAATTATAAAAACTAATAGCAAACTGACTTTTTAAGAAAGAGAAAGGATTTAAACTATCTATAACCAATGAGAATCTGGAATTTCTGTGGTTGAACTGCTGAAAAAAAAATAAAGGTTCACATCAATCACACTTGTTAAAACATGACAAACTGCTTAGATGTTATTCTTTTCACATCCTGCCTGTTAAATATAATCTGCAGCGCAAAAACGCAGTACTTAAATATCACAATAAAAATCACACATAATCTTGCATAGCACACGTATTGAAACTAGCGTGACCATGTGCTCCAGTTTCTCTAATAAGAATCATCCAGAGAAGTTCAAAGCAAAAGTAGGTCGTGTAGGATGAATAGGTATTTCATATTGCCTGACACTCTCTCTTGCAGTAACTTAATTTTATTTTAATGAAGTAGGTCATTTTGTACAGAAATAAACTTTCTGTTGTGCACTGTTCCCCCTTGACATCCATGTCATATTGGCTGCTTGTTGTAATATTTTTTCTCTTGTTCTCAGCAGTCTGTCTGCCATCTCAATTTGTAGAACCAAGGAGTTTTACCTCTGTTACATATTACAGATTCATACCAGCAATGATGACCTATCTATAATCGTTGATTTTTAATACTCAAAGACATCAAAAGGAATTTTTTTCTGTATTTCCTTGAGAGCATATTAAAACAACATATTTATTTATAGCATTGTATCAGTTTCATTTTATGTAAGAATTTATGAAGTAGGTCAAACAGGAAAGAGAAACAACTTGATAAGAAGTATGAAAAGAATGAGTTTAGCAAAGGATAAATTGCATAGAGTTGATTGAAACTCAACTATTTCAGTGTCAACTTCTTTTAGTTTAGTTTTTTTTGTTGTTTTTGCTGTTTTTTTGGTATGTTTGTTTTTGTTTGCTTTTTTGTTTAGTTTTCCCCATAATTGTCAGAGAAATATAACCAGGATAGAAAGATTTTGCTATTGATAGCTGGTACCCAGGGCAGTATGTGGGAAAATAGAATTCGTGTGAGCTTATCTTGAAAGGAGAGTCTTGCATAGAATAAGATGCCATTTGGAGTTTAAGATTCACAGACTCTCTTTTTATTCCTTCTTTTGGAGAAGCTATAACAGGTCAGAAGCACAGGTGTAATTAGCAAATTATTTGGATGAGGGCCATAAGTAGATAGAGTTTGTATATATAGGAGTAAGTCACATCAGAACTGAAACTGTCATTTTCTTTTATAGCCTTTTTGTTTGCCTAGTGTTCAGTAACTTTCTCTGTTTTTTCTTTGTATAATTTTCAGTGTACATATTACTTAACCACCCCTAAACTTTCCCCCAGGACTCTAATTTCTTCTAAATGTGTTTTAACGTTCAGGTTATGTCCTTGGAGCCTCCCTTTCTCATCATCCTGGGATTTGGGTTTTCTTCTCTCCTTGTGGCATCTTTAGTTTTCTGGATCTCTTCTTGTTTCACTTCTTCATTTTACTGAAACTTATTCCTTAAGAAGTTCCTGAGAAAAAGGAGATGTAAATCTTCTGAAAACATGAGAACTACATGTGTAAAAATGTATATATCCTACCCCACACTATTTTGAGAGCATGGTTCAGCATAGAATGCTAAATTCAAAGTTATTTTCGTTTGGTGCTTGAAAGCGTCATCCGTCCATTGTCTTGCTTCTAGTGTGGCTGTTGAGGAATTCAAGACCATTTCTTTCTTGAACTTTCATAACAACATGCTTTGCCATGGACCATTTTTCCATCTCTTTTCCTGGACAGTTGGTAAGTTTTCTAATCAGAAATCTCATATCCTTCAGATATTCTTCTATAATCCTCCTGGAACTATTTTCTTCATAATATACCCCTCTTAGTTTTTCTGTTCCCTTTTTTAAAAACTATACTTATTCAGATGTTGCGTGTTCTTAACTGACCCCTTGCCATTCAGTTTGCCATCTTTCTTTATCCTCTAGTTTTTCAAAGATTTCCTCAACTGTATCTCCTAAATATCATTTTTCTTCAATCATGACTTTTACATTTAGGGATGCTGTACTTCTAAAAAAAGTCTTCTTGTCTTAATTTGTTTTCAATATCTTCTTTTGACCATTCCTATAACAGAAATAGAATAGATCACAAAGTTGTGGTGTATCCATATAGGTGAGTACTATATAATAATAAAATGAGTAAACAGTAGCCAACATAGCTATCGTATGAGAACTTTGAGATTTAATAACCTGGACCTATCCCATAAATTTGTTGTATAACAGACATATTCCCAGAAGAATGCATATAGTATAGTTTCATGTGTATAAATTTCAAGAAGGAACAGAAGTTAAATAATGGATTTGTTTGATTATTATTCACAAGTGGTATAATTAAAAAATGGATAGGAATCATAGGTACATGAGTGGTAGTATCTGCTTCTGAGGGAATATTGTAGGAATGCGTACAAAAGGAGTTTTAAATTTCTTCTCATCAGGAGGTTAATACTTGGGAATTCATCATATTCTTATTTAGATGAACAGAAATAGTCTAAACATTATTTTGTACATATGATTTTCTTCAAAATTAAAACAAAGAAGCTGAGCAGTCATGATGTTGAGTATTTCATGTTTGAGAGGTAAATATAAAGGAGTGAGAGGAAAAAAAAAAAAAAGGAGTGAGTCCAGGCTGTGATAAAGAGACATAAGGAAAGAAGATGAGAAAGAAACTTCCAGAATAAATGAGCTACAAAATAGGAGATGCTTTGTCTGCAGTGGTCCACGCTATTAAATAGAAAGCCAGAACATTGACTTCATCACCTGATACGAGGTGAGAAGGAATAAATACCAATTTGAAAATGCTTCAGGGAAATCTGTGTCATCAGGGGTACACTTTGAAAGCTTAATCAGTCATATGATTGGGCAAAACATAGGGGATACTATGTTGGGAGATAACAGATAGGAGGTACAGTGTTTTTTTCTAGAATGAGATAAACAGCGCTAGTCCTTAAAACCTGTTCCAGGACAGTATTTAATTGTCTCTAAAGAGTTTAGTTCATGACTTCCAATATGGCTTGTATTTAGGTGCTAGGCAAGATAAACATTTCTTTCTCTTGGGGTTAGCTTGATGGGAGTGAATGGTGGCAAAAGTGACCTCTAATCAGATGGTTCTTTCTGTGGGGAAGGATGAGTTTTAGCTTAATAGCAAAGTGGAGGAGTTTGGCTCTTTGACTGAAGCATTTATTCTTTATTCCTCATAGTCCCAATGGCCTGGAGATGCTAGTGTGTTCCTATTTCTGACACTGGGAATCTCTCAGATTTTGTAACCAAGGTACAGTAACCTGAAATGATTTCTGTTGTCACAGTTCTAATATAAGCTACTTGGATAGCAGGAAGATCACAATTGATTTCGTCATTTTTCTGCCCTCTTGTAACTTTTTATTTGAGAACAGAAAGAGGGATTGTCAATAAAAGTATTTCCCTTGCCTGTCTACCTGGCTAAATCTTGTTCACCCTTCAGGTTCTAGTTTTTACATGACTACATCGGGGAAACCTACCTTGTCTCTCATATCTGATTTAGATCCTCTCCTTAATTTTCCCATCAGTGCCCTATCCTCTTTCTGTTAGAACACAAATCTCTCTCAGCCATAATTTCTGGCACAGCTAAAATGTCCATGTTTAGTCAGTTTCCTCTAGATAACTTAAAATATCTTTGGCCAGTAGCCATGAACTTTAGTAGTTTCAGGAAGCACTATTACCCAACATTTTATTAATGCTCATCTTTGCACAATGCTGTATTAGACTACTTTACCACATACTACTTGAAAAGTTTTCTTTTTATGATTGACAGCTAAAACTGACAAGGGTCAACCAGTCAACACTGGCTTGTTGAAAGAATTACTTCATTTGAGTTGCCAAGAATAGGTGACAGGAGTGTGTTTCCACACTGTTAATGTATTAAGAGAGGGCAAGTAGGATATTCTTCCCAGCTAAGGCATTATAACTAAAATACTAAAACTGTCAGGCTAAGCTAAGCAGGAGTAGGCTGGGTCAGTATTTGGTGATGTCTCTGAGGAACACCTTCTGTAGCATAGCTTTTTAAAGAAATCATTCAGCAACAGGACTAACTTTGAGTCAGTTCTGAACCAGCCTTCTGGCTAGAGGTTCAGAGAATGCTACACCAGTGGGAATGCTGTCTTAAGGATGATTTGTTATACTTGTGATTATTATTCATCATGGGAGACTTGACTTTCCCAAGCAGAGTGAGTCAGCTGCTACAGTCCTAGAAGCAGGAGGTACACAAACTGAAACCTGTCAAGAGAACACAGTTTACAATTTAGTCAGTAAGGACACAACTTGTACTTCATTTTTCCCTCCACTCTTCCAATACAGGGGATGTTGTAGAGAAAAGAGGACAGGCAGAAATGACTACTTACTTCATGCTAGAGACGTAGGGTTATTATATAAAAATCATAAACAAATGCTAACAGGGAAATAATCCACTAAACCGCGTATTTGATATCCCAAGGAAAAAATAAAGTAGAAGTAAACCTTGTTCTGAAAAGAGGGAATGGGACAGTTTTTAAAAGAGCCAAATATTTAATAATACACTGTTAATGATCTTATAGAAACTACATGAACTACTGTGTTAAGTAGTGTGTTATATAAGTTATATTCGTGTGTGTGCCAGGGACGGAATATAATATGTAACTATTTAAAACATCCATCCTTCTCATTCAGGAAGGTTTTTGTATTTTTTTCCTTGACTCTTTCAGTTTTGTTGTTAGGTTTTTTTTTGTTTTTTTGTTTTTGTTTTTGTTTTTTTTTAGATTCTGACTTTTATTATCAGGTCAGGACAGATCAAGTACAGGGAGACGTAGCAGCAAACAGGGTCGGTCACACATCCCAGCTTCCCCTGGCCCTCAGGCAAGGACACCTGCACAAGGGACAGATCACTCAATCCTTGGCAGACCCTCAGAACCGCACTTGGGGCCTGAAGTGCATCTGCTTGGTGGCATCGTTCCTCATTCCTGTCTTCAGCATCCACTTCGATTTCATCCTTTGGACATACTGCATGTCCTGCTCACGCTGAAGGGCTGCTCCCATGCTGCCCGTCCACCCCAGGGCTCTGTACTGCTGCAGTATGTGGCCCAACGCCTTCCGGTTCTTCACGATGGCCACAGTTCTTGACAAGCCAAATCGCTGTTTGTAGTATCTCATCAAGGAGCCATGACCCACTCTGGCACCAGAAGGCAGAATCAGCTCCATGGTTTCATCGTCATATTCTAATGTCTTTTCAGGCAACTCCTCAGTCTCCTCAGGCTGCCTCCCTTCCTTGTGATGGTAAGGAATGAAAAAGATACATGATTAGATCTGGAACAGTATCAATAAGCTAATGACAGGTAAACTTTTAAGCCAATGAGGCGAGGGTGAAGACATGTTGGCACAGATTCTAAGCCAGAAAAGATTCCATTGTTGAATATTAAGAAAAGAACGTCTTTGCAAGGTAGGTATGGTGGGCAGGAGTGGAGGGACGGTCCCTGCATGGACACGGGAGAGTGAGAACATATGCATAGCCAGAGAGTTAGGGAGAAATCAAAGGAATGATTTGAGATTTGGGAACTGCTTCTCTAATGTGTAGATAGCTCATTGGAGATTGATGATTAATGGCTGCACTGTAGACTGAAGTTAATGATGACTTTTTAATACATTTTGGATGTCAGACTTGTAGGTAAGCTTGCTTATCTGTTGTTCTTAAACCAACAGGAATATTTTCATTTTATATATTACATGATCCATACTATCATTTCTCACAGCCAATCATTAGGAATTTGAGGCCACAAATTAAATAAAATTATATTAAACCACAGGTGCTCTGTTAGGGTGCTTCCTATAATTGAAACAAATGTCAAAGAACCTGAAAACACAGAAAATCAGGCTTGAATTTTTATAATTCTGATTATTTTTCTGGATATCAAAAGTTAAAAGTTTAAAAAGTTATTATTGGAAAGGTCATTAATAGATCAGTTCTTGGTATTTAAAAGAAGTTTCAGTAGTCTCTAAATAAGGAAAAAGTGTTTATTTGGCTTAAAATAACAATGTAGAAGAAAAGAATTTTCCAATTATTAATTGATAAATTACCCTGATAATCTTTAAAATGTATATTATTTTCAATGAAAACTTTCCATGTAGTATTGCAACAGGTTTTCTTTCTTTTTTGATGCTTATTTATTTTTGAGAGAGAGAGAGAAGCAGGCAGGCAGGCAGGCAAAGCACAAGCAGGGGAGGGGCAGAGAGAGAAGGAGACACAGAACTGGAAGCAGGCTCCAGACTCTGAGCTGTCAGCACAGAGCCTGACGCAGGGCTCGAACTCATGAACCGTGAGATCATGACCTGAGCTGAAATTGGTCACTTAACTGACTGAGCCACTCACGCGCCCCACAGCAGGTTTTCTCATACTTAAAAATTTACGATTAATAAATTTTTGAGAAGGAAATTACTAGCATTTTGTCCTAGAGGAAATGTAGAAAATTAATATTATAATGATATTGGAGTAACTCCTAAATTAGTAAAAAAAAAAAAAAATTTAAATACATGGTCATTTAGAACAAAACTTGATGTTTCTTTTTGAAAGACAGTTCTGTGGATTTAAATAAACATAGAACATTTGGGTCTGTATGTTCTTAAATTTTAATAAAGTTTATTTATCAAGCAAATAAAGAATGATATTAAAAAATAATTTTTTTGTAAAACATTGATAAGAAATATTTTATGGCAAGTTACACATGGGAATGTGGCATTTTTTAAGGGAAAATACAATTCTGAGGAAAGCATGTCAATATATTAGGGTCCTTATTTCCATGTCTGAGCTCTAAACTTCTGTAGATACATAAAATAGACCTAAGTGCTAATTGATCATCATAAAATATTGGTAAACAAAGATAGGAAAATAAATTTTGATCTTTCCTATCATTTATGTAGATTTATTTTGCCAAATCCTACAATTTGTTCTATTTTTAAGGGTTATGTAACTGAGGTTTGAGCCAGCTACCACTGGATGATGTGTGTAGAATATCAGATACAGCAAGAGAGAGCAGTTTTCCCACAAGCCATCTTTAATAGGTTAGGGTAAACTCACTCATTAATGTGTAACTCTGAAATTCACAACTAATTAACTTTACCTAAAAGCAAATTTCCTTTTAGGAAAAGAATAGACACACAGCTTGTCCTTTTGACATTTGTACTTACCTTCTGTTATTTCAATGTATATAAACAGTAATGAAAGCTAGTACCAAATTCTGATTAAATTCTTGATTCTTTTCTGAGCCACAGTTAAGCACCTACTCTGTTAAATACTCTTACTTACTGGCTCCAAGCTTTAATCAATAAAGGGAATCTTGGTGGTATGGTGGTCTCCTTATGTTTAATTACAAATTGCTTAATTTTTAGATCAAGGACAGAAGTTAAAGGTATCATAATGAAAATAATATCATGAACTATATTTCTATGAAAAACAAGTAATTTTTAAGAATCACATTGACCTAGGGGCACCTGGGTGGCTCAGTTGGTTAAGTGTCCTTCTCTTGATTTCATCTCAGGTCATAATCTCAGGGTTCATGATATCAAGCCCAACGCAGGGCTCAAATCCACAAATGTGAGATCATGACCTGAGCCAAAGTTGGAGGCTTAGCCAACTGAGCCACCCAGACGCCTCCTCAATCTTAAATAGTATCCTAACTTTAAACAAAACCCTAATAATATGGTTTTATGAAATAAAAAAGTAGCAAGGAGATCTCTTGATCATCAGTCATCATTTCAGACTGGGTTCTTTGAGAGCATGACTTGGGAACTTTTGGTAAAGTGGGAGCTCCCAGGAGAGGGTCTGGCCTTACTAGATACATTATGCTGAAAATTAAGTCTCCCCTTTCCTTCCCAGAATATTCTTCCACCTTGTCAAAATTCTGCCACATTTCCCCACTCCCATTGCTTTCAATGGGAGGGTTTGGTCTCCTGTATCTTTGGACGTAGGCTGCGTGGTTTTTGATCCCCAAATGAGAGGAAATGGCTCTTGCTACTGTGACTATTTCTTGCCTCTTTCTGTAAGAAATAATCATTAAGGAAAGAGTGCTTTGTTCTTCCCACTATCTTTGATACCACTTTCATCTTTCTACATGCATTTGATATTTGAAGAATCCATTCTCCCCTTAATTCTTATATGCTGCCAGAGGCAATAGAAGATTATTGCAAGAGTTAATCACTGGCCTCTCTTAGTAATATAGTTCTCAGATAAAGTTTTCTTACCAGAAAAAAAAATGAACTAAATTCATTTTCTACTGAGAAAAAGATTTTCACTTATTTCTTATAGCTGACACAAATACAAATCATCTCTACCCTACGATGAGCTGTAATGTCATATACATGATTCATAATTTTGCCACCTAATAAACAATATAGGAGGTATTTGCATACATCCAGTATATAGTCTCAAAATGTGGAGCAATGTTCACCACTGAAATAGAAATTATATACTAGAATTATGCCAACTACATCTTAAGTTCTGCATTGCATGTAAGGGACACTTGTTCAGGAAAAACCACTGCTGAATGTGGTTGTGGGGGCATACATATGCATAGTTGGGAAAAAATCAAGAGTTAAAGCAAAAAGGTAGAAGGTGGCAGGGTTGTAGAGTAAGTCTAGAAAGAATCTGCTGAGATGACTGGGGTGGGGTGAGACCTACTGTCAGCCTTCAAATACGTTAAGATTCTCTCTAAAATCCTTGCATCAGTCCTTAAGTAGTAGCTATTGTAAAGAATGTTTTCCTTCAAAAGTTTTTGCTAGGGTCAGTCCTATTTATTAAAAACATTTTTATTTAAATATATTTGTTCAAATACATTCATTTAAATACATGTGAGGAGGTAAGTTTACCTTGACCAAATACCTGTGCAGCCATTAGGAAGATTATCACTAAAACATCACTCATACCAAACTGTTGCTTATTTTCATAGAATTTATCTATATGTATATGGTTGGATTACTTTTAGAGGTTAGTACCTCAAACATTTCTAAGTGGACAACATATCTTGAACAGTTTAATATTTAAATAATTAAAGTTTTAGACAATAACAAAAGAATATGATTTCTTTTGAAGGTCCTTAAGGTAATGTTAACAGTGTAGTATAAGAAGTAACATGGATAAAGCCAGATGTATGAAGAACCAGGAAGCCAGAGTTTGCTTATATGATCCTCTTTGCAATGGAACAACAAGGAAGAGCTAGAGATATTGTTAAAAGAAAGGGTTTTAAATAACAAGCAAATGAACAAAAACATATGCAAACGCTTAGGCATCAAAGAAATAGAAGGCCTTGCCATGGAGGGGATGTTTTGGCCCCAGGAGGGTCCAATTGTAAAATGTTACTTACTGGATCCTGCAGCTGTGAGCAAGTGAGCCAGAACAAGGAAGGAAGCCCGAAGAACAGAACAAGAAATAGGGGGTAACTGAATACGCTTAGATAGGACTAAGGAGAACTAAAGGGAAAAGGACAGATGGGGTAACAGGGCCAGAAGATGAGTATAAGTGGCCACAGTCTATATCTGTACTGCACAAACTAAGAATTCTGCATGAATACTTGTCACTGAAGCCCTGCATTTCTTCCTCATTCATCACGAGCTCTGTAAATATAGCCAAGGTATCCTGTCTTGGTGATGAATAGCAGTTGTATCGATTCTCAGATTCCTTTTCTGGACAGACCACATCAACATATTTGGACATGTCCAGATATAATATTATGATGCCAAATCAAATATCTTAGTCAAATTAACCTTGTAACAGTGACGACATAAGTTATAAGTTTGCTTATATGGTCCTCTTTGCAATCGTACAACATGAAAAAGCCAGAGATATTGTTAAAAGAAAGGGTTTAAAAAAGCAGAACTAATAAACAAAAATATGCAAATTCTTAGGCATCAAGTATTTTGTAGCTCTTCAGGTCTATAACATAGGTAGAAATTTCCTGGAGTTTGCCCTGGATAATCACCAGAGTAAGCAAGGGGCATGCAATTACAAAAACATCTTGTAAAAATATATACAAATACACCCTAGCCATCATCCCTTCTTTTCGCACTATGTGATGGCAGTACTTTTTATTTTTCTGAATGTTTATTTATATTTGAGAGAGAGAGAGAGA
>PJEM01020792.1:0-12642 GCA_004023845.1 Helogale parvula
TAAAATGAACAAATCAAGAGACTATAGATGCTGGCGAGGGTGTGGAGAGATGGGCACCCTCCTGCACTGTTGGTGGGAATGTAAACTGGTGCAGCCACTTTGGAAAACAGTGTGGAGGTTTCTCAAAAAACTATCGATAGAACTCCCTTATGACCCAGCAATAGCATTGCTGGGGATTTACCCAAGAGATAGAGAAATGCTGATGCATAGGAGCACATGTACCCCAATGTTCACAGCAGCAATGTCAACAATGGCCAAAACATGGAAGGAGCCTAAATGTCCATCACCTGACGAATGGATCAAGAAGATGTGGTATATATTCACGATGGAGTACTACATGGCAATGAGAGGGAATGATATATGGCCTTTTGTAGGAAAGTGGATGGACCTTGAGGGTGTCATGCTGAGCGAAGTAAGCCAGGCAGAGAAGGACAGAAACCATATGTTTGCTCTCATAGGTCTAACAGGAAAACAAGAGAGACCTAATGGAGAACCAGGGGGAGCGGAGGAGGGAGAGAGAGCTGGGGAGAGAGAGGGATACAAAACCTGAGAGACTATTGAATGCTGAAAATGAACTGAGAGTTGAGGGGGAAGGGGGACGGGGGAAAAGGGGTGATGGTGATGGTGGAGGGCACTTAAGGGGAAGAGCACTGGATGGTGTATGGAAAACAATTTGATAATAAAATATTATGGAAAATGAAGAAAAAAAAAAGAAAAAAAAAGAAAACCTATTTCAATAAACTTTCCAAATCTGAGGAATATAAGGCCATCTAGGTGTAAGAAGCTTAAATAAAGATCCTTAAACAGATCAACCCAAAGAGATGTTCAAGATACATGATAATTAGGGCACAAGAGCGGCTAAGTTGGTTGTGTCCAATTCTTGATTTCAGCTCAGGTCATGATCTCATCATTCATGAGATCAAGCTCTGCATCAGGCTCTGTGCTGACAGTGTGGAGCCTGCTTGGAATTCTCTCTCGCCCTCTCTCTGCTTCTCTCCTACTCTCTCTCAAAAATAAATAAATAAACTTAAAAATAAGAGAAGCATACTACTGCAAAGAATTTTATCAATTTAAAAATAAAGCCATCAAGAGTAAAACAAAGGAACAATGGTACTAAAAAACAATGAGAGAAAAATGAAAACAAAATGGTAAACTCTCTATCAATAATTATTCTAAATGTAAATGGTTTAAATTCTCCAATTAAATGAAGCTCAGTGGATACCTAAGTAAAACAAGACGCAACTGTATGTTGTGTAGAACATACTCACATAATATTTAGGGACACTCATAGACTGCAAGTGAAGGAATGGGAAAATATATTCAATGAAAATGAATACTATAATAGAGAGCAAAGGTAAGTTACACTTATATGATGCAAAATAAACTTTACTTTCCAAGCTGGAACAAGAGACAAAGAGATCGTTATACAATAATAAAAGGGTCAATTCTATGAAGAGGATATACTACTTGTAAATATGCAAACGTCAATAAAAGTGCTTAAATATAATGAACAAATATTAACAGATCTGAAGGGAAAAACAGACAGCAATACAATAATAAAAGAGGACCTCAATACACCAGTTTCAATAATTCATAGATCATCAAGACAGAAAAGTAGTAAAGAGATATTGGACTTGAGCTACACTTTAGGCCAAATGGATCTAAGAGATATATACAAAACATTCTATACAACAACAGAGGAATACACTTTCTTCTTAAGAGCACATGGAACATTCCTTTTCTTTTTAAATAGTTTATTGTCAAATTGGTTTCCATATAACACCCAGTGCTTCTCCCCACAAGTGCCCCCCACCATGACCATCACCCCCTCTCTCCCTTCCCCTCCCCCTTCAGTCCATGATTCGTTTTCAGTATTCAGTAGTCCCCCTTGATCTGTGTCCCTCACTCTCCCCTACTCTCTTTCCCCCCTTCCTCTCCCCATGATTCCCTGGAAGGTCTCTCCTGTTAGACTTATGAATGCAAATATATGGTATCTATCCTTCTCCGCCTGATTTATTTCACTTAGCATGACACCCTCAAGGTCCATCCACTTTGCTACAAATGGCCATATTTCATTCTTCCTCATTGCCATATAGTACTCCATTGTATATATATACCACATCTTCTTGATCCATTCATCAGGTGATGGACATAGGCTCTTTCCATGATTTGGCTATTGTAGAAAGTGCCGCTATGAACCTGAATAGACACTTCTCCAAAGAGGACATCCAGATGGCCAACAGGCACATGAAACAATGCTCAGCGTCACTCGTCATCAGGGAAATTCAAATCAAAACCACACTGAGATACCACCTCACACCAGTCAGAGTCTCTAAAATGAACAAATCAAAAGACTATAGATGCTGGCGAGGGTGTGGAGAGACGGGCACCCTCCTACACTGTTGGTGACAATGTAAACTGGAACATTCCTTTTTTATTCTTTTTCTTTTTAATTTACTTTTTAAAATCTATACCCAAGATAGTTACCATATAGTGCAACAATGATTTCAGGAGTATATTTCTTAATGCCCCTTACCCATTCAGCCCACCACCCCTCCCACAACACCTCCAGTAACCCTCAGTTTGTTCTCCATATTTAAGAGTCTCTTATGTTTTGTTCCCCTTCCTGATTTTATATTATTTTTGCTTCCCTTCCCTTATGTTCATCTGTTTTGTATGTTACAGTCCTCATATGAGGGAAGTCATATCATATTTCTCTTTCTCTGACTGACTAATTTCACTTATGATAATAACCTCTAGTTCCATCCACAGAGTTGCAAATGGCAAGACTTCATTTTTTTTATTGTAATACTACACACACACACATACATACATATCACATCTTCTTTATCCATTCATCCATCAATGGACATTTGGGCTCTTTCCATACTTTGGCTATTGTTGATAGTACTGCTATAAACGTTGAGGTGCATGTGTCCTTTTGAAAGAGCACACCTGTGTCCCTTGGATAAATACTTAGTAGTGCAATTGCCAGGTCTTAGGGTAGTTTTATTTTTAATTTTTTGAGAAACCTCCATACTGTTTTCAAGAGTGACTGCAACAGTTTGCATTCCCACCAGCAGTGCAAAAGAAATCCTCTTTCTCCACATCTTCACCAAAATCTATTGTTGCCTAAGTTGTTAATATTAGCCATTCGGACAGGTGTGAGGTGATATGTCATTGTGGTTTTGATTTGTATTTTCCTGATGATGAGTGATGTTGAGCATCATTTCATGTATCTGTTGGCCATCTGGATGTCTTCTTTGAAAAAGTGTCTGTTCATGTCTTTAGCCCATTTCTTCACTGGATTATTTGTTTTTTGGGTGTTGAGTCTGATAAGTTCTTCATAGATTTTAGATACTAACCCTTTATCTGATATGTCATTTTCAAATATCTTCTTCCATTCTGTGAGTTGCCTTTTAGTTTTGCTGATTGTGTTCTTTGTTGTGCATAAGCTTTTCATTTTGATGAGGTCCCAATACTTCATTTTTGTGTTGGTTTCCCCTTTCCTCCAGAGATGTGTTGTGTAAGAAGTTGCTGCTGCCAAAGTCAAGGAGATTCTTGTCTGCTTTCTCCTGGAGAGTATCGATAGATTCCTGTCTTACATTTAGGTCTTTCATCCATTTTGGGTATATCTTAGCATATAGCATAAGAAAGTGGTCCAGGATCATTTTTCTGCATGTCGCTGTCCAGTTTTCCCAGCATACCTTGCTGAAGAAATTTTCTTTATTCCATTGAATATTCTTTCTTGCTTTGCCATAGATTAGTTGTCCATACGTTTGTGGGTCCATTTCTGGGTTCTTTATTCTGTTCCATTGACTTAAGTGTCTGTTCTTGTGCCAGTTCCATACTGTCTTGATGAATACAGCTTTGTAATACAGTTTGAATTCTGTGATTGTGATGCCTCCAGCTTTAGTTTTCTTTTTCAATATTCCTTTGGCTATTCAGGTCTTTTCTGGTTCCACACAAAGTTTAGGATTGTTTGTTCCAGCTCTGTGAAGAATGCCAGTGTGATTTTGATAGGTATTACATTGAATATGTAGATTGCTTTGGATACTATTGTCATTTTAAAAATATTTGTTCTTCCTATCCAGGGGCATGGAATATTTTTCCAATGTTTTTTGTGTCTTCTTCAATTTCTATCATAAGATTTCTATAGTTTGCAGTGTAGAGATTTTTCACCTCTTTGGTTAGATTTATTCTTAGGTATTTTATGATTTTCAGCACAATTGTAAATGGGATAGATTCCCTGATTTCTCTTTCTGTTACTTCATAGTTGGTGTATAGCGACACAACTGACTTCTGTGTATTGATTTTATATCCTGCCACTTTGATGAATTCCTGAATCAGTTCTAGAAGATTTTTTTGTTGTTGTTGGAATGCTTTGAGTTTCCATATAGAGTATCATGTCATCTGCAAAGAGTGAAAGTTTGACCTCCTCCTGGCCGATTTGGATGTTATTTATTTCTTTGTGTTGTCTGATTGTTGAGGTCAAGACTTTCAATATTATGTTGAATAACAGTGGTGAGAGTGGACATCCCTGTCTTGTTCTTCACCTTAGGGGTAAAGCTCTCAGTTTTCCCCCATTGAGGATGATACCAGTGTTGGGGCTTTCCTATATGGCTTTTATGATCTCGAAGTATGATCCTTGTATCCCTACTTTCTTGAGGGTTTATATCAAGAAAGGATACTGTGTTTTGTCAAGTGCTTTCTCTAGATCTATTGAGAAGATCGTGTGATTGTTCTCCTTTATTTCATTGATGTGATGAATCATTGATTGATTTTTGGCTATTGAAACAGCCCTGGATCCCAGGTATAAATCCCGCTCCATTTTTTAAATGTGTGGTTGTATCTGTTTGGCTAATATCTTGTTGAGGATTTTTGCATCCATAGCCATCAGGGAAATTGGTCCATAGTTCTCGTTTTTAGTAAGGTCTTTGTTTGGCTTTGGAATCAAGGTAATGCTGGCTTCGTAGAAAGAGTTTGGAAGTTTTCCTTCCATTTCTATTTTTTATTTTTTTTTATTTTTTAATTTTATTTATTTATTTTGAGAAAAGGAAAGCAAGCAAGCATGGGGGAGGGGTAGGGAGATAGGGATAGAGAGATAATCCCAAATAGTGCCCACACAGTCAGCATGCCCAATGTGGGGCTTGAACTCACAAACTGTGAGAACATGATCTGAGATGAAACCAAGAGTCAGATGCTTAACTGATGGAGTAACCCAGGCACCCTATAAAGGTGCATTTTTTAAAATAGTTTATTGTCAAATTGGATTCCATACCACACCCGGTGCTCTTCCCCACAAGTGCCCTCCTCCATTACCACCACCTCCCTTCCTTCTCCCCCTACCCCTTCAACCCTCGGTTCGTTTTCAGTATACAATAGTCTCTCAAGTTTTGCGTCCCTCTCTCTCCACATGTACATGGAGGTTAAATAAGAGTCTACAAAGCAATGGATGGGTCAACCAGAAAATCAAAGAAGAAATTTTAAAAAAGACACAGAGACAAATGATAATAAAATGGAATGGTCCAAAATCTCTGGAATGCAGCAAAATTCTAATAGGGAAGTTTATAGCAATAAAGTCCCAGTGCAAGAAGCAAGAAAAACCTGAAATAAACATCCTAATCTTACACTTAAAGGATCTAAAAAAACGAACAAATACAAAACAAAAATCCAGTGCAAGGAAAGAAATAATAAAGATTAGAGCAGAAATAAATGATACAGAAGCTAAAAAAAAAAAAATAGAACAGATCAATGAAAGCAGAAGTTGGTCCTTTGAAAAAATCAATACAATTGATAAACCTCTAGCCAGATATATCAAGAATAAAAGATAATGGACTCAATAAATGAAATCACAAATGAGAGAGGAGAAGTAACAAACAACAACACAGAAATACAATTATAAGAAAATATTATGGGGGCGCCTAAGTGGCTCGGTTAGTTGAGCTCTGACTCTTGATTTCAGCTCAGGTCATGATCCCAGGGTAGTAAGATCAAGACCATGGCGGGCTCCTTGCTGAGCATGTAGACTGGTTAGGATTTTCTTCTCTTTCTCCTTCTGCCACTCTTCCTCACTCATGATTTTTCTCTGTAAAAGAAAAAGAAAAAGAAAGAATGAAAATATTAAGAAAAACTATATGCCAACAAATTGGAGAACCTGGAGGAAATGGATAAATTCCTAAAGAAGTATAAATTACCAGATAAAACAGGAAGAAATTACCAGCAAAGGAATTGAATCATTAATAAAAAAAATCTCCCAAAAAGCCAAAGTCCAGTGCCAGATGGCTCTACAGGGGAATTCTACCAAATATTTAAGGAAGAGTTAATACCCAATACTCAAAACTATTTCAAAAAATAGAAAAGGAAAGAAAAGTCCAAATTCATTCAATGATGTCACCATTACCCTAATACTAAAGCCATATAAAGACACAACAAAAACAGAAAACTACAAGGCAATACCTCTGATGAACCTAGATACAAAAATCCTCTCAATAACAAAATACTAGAAACCTGAATCCAGGAATATATTAAATGAGTTATTTATCATGATCAAGTGGGATTTATTCCTGGGCTGCAAGAGTGGTTCCATGTTAGCAAATCAGTGTGACACACCCATTAATAAAAGAAAGAATTAGCACTCTCTCATAGATGTGGAAAAAAGTATTTTACAAAGTACAACATTCATTTATGATAAAACTCACAACAAATTAGAGATAAAGGGAACATCCCTTGACATGACAAAAACCATATATGAGTATATCACAGTTAACATCTTCTTTCAATCTGAAAGATTTCCCCCAAAGTTTAGGAAAAAGTCAAGCATGTCCATTTTCACCAATTTTCCTCAACATAGTACTAGAAGTTCTAGCCACATCAATCAGACAATAAAAATAAATAAAAGGTATCCAAATGGGCAAAGAAAAAAATCAAATGCTCAATATATGCAAGTGACATGATACTTTGTATACAGTACTTGAGAGGCTCTATCAAAAAACTGCTGAAACTGATCAATAAATTCAGTAAAGTTGCAAAGGATGCAAAATCAATATACATAAAACTGTTTCATTTCTATACACCAATAATGAAGCAGCAAAAATAAATTAATTAATTAATCCAGTTTAGAATGAACCAAAAATACATAGTAATAAAATTATCCAAAAGAAGAGAAAGTTCTGTACTCTAACAACTATAAAACACTGATGGTAAAAAAATGAAGATGACACAAAGAAATGGAAAGATATTCCATGGCGATGGATTGAAAGAACAAACGTTGGGGTGGAAGGGCAAGATGGCAGAAAGAAGGGAGCTCTGTAATCTCCACCTACTCGCTACTATCAAACTGAGAATGACTAAAGCCACAATATTCTGATCTGCAAGAATGGAAAGTGTGCGCACAGACTCCTTATAGATGACAGTCTTGTGGATGCCTGAGTGAGGGTGAACTGAGACCAGAGACTCTGAAGGGATGGAGTGCCAGCCCAAAGCGGAGCCAGGAGGGAGAGTGCCAAGAAAGGTGGCGCTGGGTTGCAGAGGACCGTGGGTGCAGAAGCAACACAGGACTGTGGAGGGCCGCACGCAAAGCACTCGAGCAGAGGTGTGCAGGGCGTCCGTGCAGAGCTGTGCACAAAAGGGCCACGCGGAGTGGCGGAGAGCTAAGGGGAAGAAAAAGAGAGACTGAAAAGGCTCATAGAGTGGACGCTGGAGAGGGAGAGACCTCGACCTGGGAACTGAGAGACACACGATCCCATATATAGCCACTGGGCACTGGGAGAGAATGTCGTCCCCCTCAGCAGGCTTGTTCTCCCTTGGGCTTGGTGGCTGGCTGACTCCAGGCAGAGCCAGGGAAATGCTGGCTCCCCAGTCGCCTTACTCAGTCCTGGCTAGAAAGCCGCCCACCTGCAGGAAGACATTTCATTTCATTTCATCTGGGACCACAGTATTAAAGTGCATGGACTAATATTTGAAAATGTGATGGAGCTTAGGGGAGAAAAAAGCAATTTGGCCTGCCCATGGCACAGAGAGATAGGACTCAAAAGAGTGGCTTGTAACACGTGGTCTGAGAAGGGCTTGGGGCGCCCATATTCTTCTCCCAGCAACCACTAAAGCAGGGCCTCAGAGAGCAGCTTCTGAGACCTGACCTACCTACACCAAATCATGCCCATCCATGCTGTAGAGCTGCTTTTTCTTGTTAAATTTTTTTTAATTTTTAAATTAAAATTTTTTCTTCTATTTTTTTCCTTCTTTTCTCATTTTCCCCCCGGAGTCTGGGAAAGACCAACATTTATACATGGCCATGATTAGATCAATTCCTGCCATCCAGATATATTTTTTCTTATCTCATTCTTATCTCTTTCCTCTGCAGATTTCATGCTCTCAGGCTGTCCTTTGTCATTTCTCTTCCCCTCTTCTTTTTTCTCTTTTCTTTTCTTTTCCTTTCTTTTCTTATTTTCCTTCCATTTTGGGTTTGCTTATTTGTTTAATATGTCTGTCCATTGGTGTGCTTTTGTTCCCTGTGTGTTTATATGTCTGCTGTTCTTTTCAGGGCTACCTCAAGAAACAAGCCAAAGTACACATGCTGGAGAGTCCCAAATACCAATGAGCAGAGAAATAAAATAAAGACACAACAAGAGAAACTGAAAGACACCATTAAAAAAACACTTCCTGAAACGACAGGCCATGGACAGTCAATAAAACTCCTTTAATATAGCAATATTAACAGGTGCACAGTGCAGAACGAGCTTTTAAAACTGATAAGAGACAGAAAGCTAGCAATATGATGAAATGAAAGAACGCTACTCTAAAGAAATTCTAAGAAAAAGTCACAGCCACAGAACTGCTCAAAACAGACATATGCAAAATAACTGAACAAAAATATAGAAGAATTGTCATAAAATTAATCATGGGAATTGAAAAACCCGTCAGAAGCGGAGGAGCCAAGATGGCAGAGAGGAAGGGAGCGCTGTAGATTCCGTCCACCCCATCTATCAAACTGAGAGGGACATTAGTCTCATCTGCAAGAGCGGAAGGAGAGAATACGGACTCCAGAAAGAAGGGAACCTCAAGGATACCTGAGTGAGTGAGTGTGAACTGGGGAGATCTGAAAACGGGCCAGCCCGGGACGTGCAGGGGAGGCAGGAGCCCCAGCTCAACGCGGGGCAAGCGTGCAGAGCCGGAGAGACAAAGGGAAGAGATAGAAAGTCTGAACATGCCCATAGTACTGTCTCTGGGGAAGAGGCAAAGAAGGCTTGGCCGCACTTGGAGAGAGAAACCCACTCCATGGATAACTGCTGGGTAGCCGGAATTCTGAACAGCTTCCAGCCCTAAGCCATCTCGGTGGGGAATCATCAGCGGGTGCGGCTGCGCAGAAGGAGGGCTCGCGCTTCATGGCGAAAAGCGGCCCCGGCTGCGGTTGTGACAGGGGCATTTGCTTCGTGGCGGGAAGCAGCTACGCCAGTGAGAAGTGGCCGCAGCTGCAACTGCACCAGAGGCGCGCACTGCGAACTTGGTTTTGGGAACGGGACAATGCACCGCATTTCCATGGCGCATCTCGCTCCCTGAACTGGGTGCGCGAATTCCGCATCCCAGGTGCTCACAGGAAAAAATAGGGCCCACACCTACACGACCCCCTACAGGGAGTCGGCAGTGGGTGGGGAGACCTGGGTGCTCGCCTAGACTGCTGGAGCTCCCAGCTCATTTCCAGCAGTGCACAGCAACTTGAGCAACATCTATCCTAAGCCAAGAGAGACCCAATTTTTTTTTTCTTTTTTTCCTTTCTTTCCCCCATTGCAATCACGATCCTGGCTGGGGGTGGGGACTAAACAATTGAGTCTGTGAAGGTGCACACTTCACCTCCCGCTGCTCATTTCGCCTCAGGCAGGGGCAGCTGAAATCTCTGCCTGAGCCAAGACAAACTGATCCCTCCCCCTAAGAAGCAAGCCACCAAAACAAATACATTTCATCAGTGATAGCACAAAAGTGCACAGACTGGAATTTTGAACTGAGGCTAGCCTGGAAAATACAACTCAACTCAACTGCGGCCCAAGGAGATCGGACTCATTAGAGTGGCCAAACGTGCTTAGTTTAGAGGAGCTTGGCATGCGGCCATTCTAATCTCCATAGATACCAAGGCAGAGCCTCTGAGAGCAGCCTCCAAGACCTACCACATCAAACCACGCCTATCCACGAGGGGAGCTGCTGCTTTTTTTTTTTAAATATAAAAAAATTTTTTTTTCTTCACCTTTTTCGTACTTATTTCTTTGTCATTATTACCTTTGTTCATTTTTCTTAATTTAATTCTTTTATATTTTTACTCCTTATTTTCCTTTCTCCTTTCTCCCTTACTTATTCACCTCTTGCAACCCAGATATATTCTCCTGTATCTCATCCTTACCTCTCCCCTCAACTGGTCATACACTTTTAAACTGTCGACTGTCCTTTGTTGACTTCGACCCCCTTTTATATTTTTTTAAATTTTTTTTCTTCTTTCTCTTTTTATTTTCTCTTCTTCTCTTCTTTTGTCTCTTTCCTCCCATTTTCTTTCTTTTCTTTCCCCCCTTTAATGTGTTTCATTGCTTGATTTGTCTCTGTGTATGTGTGCTTCTGTTCCCTCTGTGTTTGTCTGTCTGTTTTCCTTCTTAGGACTACACCAAGAAACAAGCCAAAGTGTGCAAGAAGGCAAGTCCCAAATATTACAGAGTAGGGAAATAAAATACAGGCACAACAAGAGAAACCAAGAGACACTATTAAGAGAATATTTCCTGGAGGGGGCCGGGCAAGATGGCGAAGTAAGGAGCCCCATTACCTCCGACCACCCACAATTATCAAACTGAGAAGAATTAAAAAGCCACAGCTCTTTGATCTCCGAGAACGGATGTGTGCGAACAGACCCCTTATCAACAGCAGTCTCACCGTTGCCTGAGTAAGTGAGTGCGAACGGGGACCAGAGACTTTAGGGGAGGGAGCGCCGGCTCCCGAGACAAAGCACTGAGCGCCCAGAGGCTGGGCGCTGGGCCCACTGAAACCCGCGTGTCCCCAGGCGCACTGTTCCTAGCAGGGCGGGGCGGCCGGGAGACCAGAGGTGGACAAGTCAGTGGGGATCTGCACAGTGCAGGGTGGCCGAGAGAGAGAACCTGGAGGCGCACAGATCCTCTGACAGTCGCTCACGCGGGGCGCTGGGTATCTAGAGGCACAGGGACCTTCACAGCCACGGGTGGTACCACCCGGCAAGGCAGGAGAGAGACAAGGGGAAGAGAAGTAGAGACTGAATCACTCACAGCGCATTCCCTGCAGAGAGATTCAGCCCGGGACTGAGGGCCACTGAGTGCTGAGGGAGAGACCCGTCCCTTCAGCGGGGGCGTGCAGTCAGACCAGGCAGCTCACCGACGCCAGGTGGAGCCAGGGGAGAACTCTGACTTCACAAACTCCCTATCCGCCCCGACCAGAAAGCTGCCCACCTGCAGACGATTTTAACTTGGTGGCAATATTGAGTGTGCGGGCGAGGACTTAGAAACATAGAAACCAGGCAGAACTTGGAAAACAGAAACAACTAGATCCGCCCGAGGCACAAGAAGGCTGGACTCCAGAGAGTGGCTGGAACGCATGGTCTCAGGGGGACTTGGGGCGCCCGTCGCCATTCTTCTCCATGCATCCACCAAGGCGGGGCCTCAGAGAGCAACCCTTGGGACCCGACCCACCTGCACCAAGCCACGCCCATCCGCGCTAGAGAGCTGCCTTGCTTATGCTTTTACCATTAAGGGTTTTTTTTTCTTAATATTTTTAATTTTTAATTGTCCCCTGTCTTCTCTTTACTATCTTCCTATTTCCTTCCTTTCTCCCTTTCCCGCTGGAATCTGGGAAAGACCAACAATTAGGCACTGCTGTGCTTAGATCAACTTTTACCATCCAGACAGTTTTCCTTTAATCCATCCTTATCTCTCCCAACCCCCACTGCAGGTTTTAAGCTCTCAGACTGTCCTTTATCTCGGACTGTCACTGTACCCCCAATCCCCGACTGCTTTTTTTTCTCTCCCCTTTTGTTTTTTCCTCTTCCCTTTTTTTTCTTTTCTTCTTTTTTCTCCTCTCTTTTCTTTCCTGTTCCCTTTTTTTTCATTCCCCATTAGGTTTGCTTCTTTATCAGTACATTTGTTTGCTTGTGTTCTCTGTGTGTTTGTCTGCCTGTTTTCCTTTTCAGGGCTACCTCAAGAAACAACCCAAAGCACACATAGTGGAAAACCCCAAATATCGCTGAGTAGGGAATAAATTAATCAGAGGCACGACAAGAGAAACCGAGAGACATCATTTAAAAAAAAAATCTCCTGAAACGACAGACCCTAGACACTCCAAGAGCCTCCTTCTATAGAGGAATACTAATAATCGCACAGTGCAGAACGAGCTTTTAAAACTGACAAGAGACAGAAAGCTAGCCAAAATGACGAAACGAAAGGACTCTTCTCCAAAGAAACTCCAGGAAGAAATCACAGCTACAGAACTGCTCAAAACAGATATAAGCAACATAACTCAACCCGAATTTAGAACGATTGTCATAAAATTAATTGCTGGGCTTGAAAAAAACATGGAAGCTATCAGAGAAGATATTGATACAAAGACTAGGAACCTTCAAAATAGCTCTGACAAGTTAGAAAA
>PJEM01020793.1:0-12640 GCA_004023845.1 Helogale parvula
AGAAGCCGAAGGAGAAAAGTACATCGAAGAAGCCCTGACCAACATGTCCTCGCAGACCTACGTCTTTCGATACGCGGCCAAGTTTTACCGAAGGAAAGACGAGCTCGATAAAGCTCTTCAGCTCTTACAGATGGCCCTGCAGGCCACGCCCGCCTCCGCTTTCCTGCACCACCAGATCGGGCTTTGCTACAGGGCACAGGTGATCCAAATAAAGAGAGCTGCAAAGTGGCAGCCCAGAGGTCAGGATAGAGAAAATATTGACAAAATGGTAAAATTAGCCATAGCTCATTTTCAATTTGCTCTGGAGCAAAAGCCCACCTTTGGCATTGCTTATATTCATCTGGCCGGTATGTACATAGAAGCTGGCAACTACAGAAAAGCTGAAGACGCTTACCAAAAATTGATTTGCTTGAAATCCCTCGATGAAGAAACACTCCAACAGGCACATTTCCACTACGGTCAATTTCAGGAATTTCAAAAGAAATCTGAAGTCAATGCAGTCATCCATTATTTAAAAGTATTAAAAATAGAAAAGGTGTCACTGACAAGAAATAAATGTATTAATTCTTTGGAGAAACTGACTTTAAGAAAACTTTCCAGAAATGCGTCAGACATAGAAAGCTTGAGCATTCTTGGGTTCATCTACAAAGTCCAAGGAGAAATGCACAAAGCGCTGGAGCACTATGAGCAGGCCCTACAGCTCGCTGTGGACTCTGGGAACTTGGGCATGTGATCCCTGGGCGTGGAAATAGGAACCACATTCACATTTTATTTGATTTTAAGTAAACATGTTAACTCTAACCATTGTTTCTGCTTGCTACTTTCATAAACATATTAAGTGATCCACTGTAGTGATGCACATTCTTAACCATTACTCAGACCTGGTAAAATATTGATTGTATTCATAAAATACTGAAACAGAACATATACATCTCTGTTATCTGAGAGAGGAATCATTTCTCTGTGATGTTACATAGTCAAAAAAAACCCAGTTGTTGAATAGATTCATAGCAAATAAAGGCCTGGATTTGCAAAAACAAACATGTTTCATTCATTCATTTTACCAACAAATAGTTTTTGGTGTTAGACACCAAATATGTTGAGGGAGGAGAGGAAAAAATCTTTTTACATTACCTATTTTAGGTTCATTGGCCAGGACCCCATGATTAGAATGACAAGGACAGACTAACAAGAGGTAAACAGAGGTTTATGAACACGTGCATCACACATACACATGGGAGCCCCCAATGCTGACTAACTCAAAGGGTGCTTAGAACTTGGACTTACATAGGATCCTGACAAAGGAACAAAGCATTTTTAAGGAAAGGATAAGAAATAGGAAAAGAACCTCGAGTTTCTAGGGTGGCAAACTGTAGGAATGTAAATATTCAGGGAGATTAATGGAAAAGAAGGGCTAGTTATGAAGGGTTGTTATGGGGGCTCCTGGGTCACTCTGTCGGTAGAGTGTCTGACTTCCACTCAAGTCATGATCTCACGGTTTATGGATTAGAGCCCCTCGTCGGGCTCTGTGCTGTCAGCTCAGAGCCTGGAGCCTGCTTCGGATTCTGTGTCTGCCTCTCTCTCTGACCCTCCCCTGTTGAGCTCTGTCTCTCTCTCAAAAAAAAAAAAAAAAAAAAAAAAACCTTAAAAAAAAAAAAGGTTTATTATGTAGATTCCTCCAGCAGTGACTCTGGGCTGATAAAGGTCTAGTGTTATCTTGGGCCATCAACATCTCTCCTTCCTGGTGGAGAGGTAAGGTGACACCACCACAAAGCTCCATAGTGCCTGTAGGCAGAGGGGCAGTGAGCGGAGCGTTTCTCTACCTGCTTCTTCTCAATTGCCCTCGGTTCAAAATAATCCCTGTGCCAATGTGGCATATTTTGGGGTGGCATACTATGCTACCTTTCATCGAAAAAGCAGACATTTCCCCAAACTTCCTGAAGTTTATGATCTAGTGAGTAACAAGTACACAGCCAATTACTTGTTTGATGTTTACTATTCCAAAGCAGTTTCTCTTGTTTTATGCCATTTGAAGCACTGTTTATTCAGTCATTTTCTGGTACTGATAAAAAAAAAAAAAACATGAAAAGGATACTAAATGATCTGACAGACCATCAGTAACAATCACCTTTGACTGTGACATTTTATTAAAAGGGGTTGCACACCAAGCAATTTTTTAAGAGGAAGAAATAAGGAAACAATGTGACTGTTTTTTCATACAATAGTTTTAAAAGGAAGAGATAAAGAAACAGTGTGGCTGCTTTTTCCATCCATGTATTTATTTGGGGGGAGGATGTTTTAATTTTGTACTGTGGCTGTAACAAATTACCACAAACTTGGTGGCTTAAAACCGCAAAAACTTGGGATCTTACAGTTCTGAAGGTCAGAAGTCTGAAATGGGTGTCACAGGATGGAAATCAAGGTGTTGGCAACAGCCACCCTGCCTCCAAAGGTTCTAGGGGACAATCCTTCTTTGTACCTTTTCCAACTACTAGAGGCTGCCTGCATTTCTTGGTGGAGACCCGTAATCCACGAGAACGCAAGTCCTCAAAACAGATTGCACAGGCCTTTGGATTTCTACTAAAATTCTTTAGGGATCAAAGAAAGCAAACTTTTCATCATTGAAGGCTAGACATCAGAGCTACACAGATGAGATCTTCTAAACGTATTTAGTCTTATAACCAAAACAAGAGATTTATTAGATTTAACAAAAATGGGATCTTATAGTGCTTGGGTTTGGGGAGGAGGTTGGGTGGCACTAAAATGAGTCTGACCACTGCAAACTCTCCCAGAGACAGAAACATGAAACATGAAGGTAAATACAGGTTGGATGATGAGTTTATTCTCTACTAGGCAGCTCTTCCCAGGTATTCCTATCTATCATTTGCAGCCAGAGAGCAGAGCTCATTCATGCAAAATAACTCTGGATTATGGGATGTGTTTGTGTGAGGTGTGTTTGAGATCCCCAGAGATCACAGTTACCAGAGTGTCTTATAATCTAACACCATCTCTCTATCCCCTCCCCTCCCCTACTCTGGAAGAGGTGCCTGTACTCTGAGGGCTCAGGAGCACTAATGTGTGGAACAGCCTGGATGCTTGCAGAGAAAAACAGCAAGCAGCAAATCCAGAAAAATAGCTGCTCTTTGGTATTGAAAACGTTCTGGTCAAGCTTACACGTGACTATCTCTGGGCATTACTAAGAAGTCCCTTGAATTAAAAGCTGACTTCCAAGACTTGTTACTCCTCCCATAGAAATGGACTGGCAGAACCTCAGCTGGTGTCTTTGTTTAGAGTTCCTGCCACTCAAAACTTTCTCCAAGTGCTTAGGGAATGTCTCTCACGTACTCTAAGTCAGGCCAAGCCACAGTTCCTGCCACTCACTACTGTTAAGATGCCCCCTGGACAGATCTTTGCTAACTGCCGTCTGCACACCACTCCAAGCTCCAGTTCCTTGGGGACCCTCTCTGGTCACTGTTGCCTGCAATGTTATGATGCTGTTAGTGCTGGAACTGCACTGGGCCTGAGGGCCCCTACCCAGAGCCTGCCCCAGCTGGAATGACCCACCCTCAGTATGAATCCACAGCCCTGAAGCTTGTCCCCAGACAGAGGAGATGTGATCCAGCCACACTTCTCTGACATTCCCCTTGATGCCCACCCTTCTCTCCCGCACGCCTCCTCTTGAACTCCAGGACCATCCCCAGCGGCTCATCTATGCTCAACTCTTCCTCTCCTTCCTGAAATCCAGCTACCATCTCTTGCAGGCTGTGTCCTGAGAACTAGCTCACACAATTTCAAACAAATACACAAGGGTGTTATTTATAGCACTGCTTCTCAAAGAGGGAGAGTGTGAGGGGAGAGGAGAATGTTGCCCCTGAAAGAAGAAAAATGAACAAAAAAAGTTGCTCAATAGCACCAAGGTTGAGAAACCAGCTTACGTGTATTTCTTAAAAGCATTATTACTTAACTTTCGGTTTCCCGAGAAGATTTTAGATCAATTGCCATGTTTCACCTTCTGTTTCCCTTTGTTGCTACTTCGGTGTTCTGCACGTTGACTAGAGGACATTCAAAAGACAATGCACTACTGATTTTACCAAGAATCTACCCAATCTAATAGTCTGTGAAAAAAAAGATCAATATTCACATTCCATCTAGTACTTTTGACATGTTCAACACCCACTCAACAGACAGACATTTGTTTCTTCTCACTCATGAAAATGTATATTCCTCTAAAATTTTCACAGATGGTTTTTGCCTTTCTGAATTTGAATTCCTAAGCAATATTAGTAGATAGGCAGGATTTTCTTTCCCTTTAATGTTCACTTCTGGTTGCTCAGTTGCGATCCATCTAAACCTTAGTAAGCAAAGACGACCTTTTGGCCTGGATACAGGTAAGAGAAAAAAAAAGGGAGAGAAGCAGGAACAAGGAAGAAAATATAATCAACACACTGAAAAAATTTTCAGACACTGGAGCACTATTAAATTTTTCTACATCCTTGGTAAGGAGGGTATTCTGGCTTTACTTTTCTACCCACAACAAACTGCCCAGTACGTTTTCTAAAGTGCAGCTTCCTTGAGGCACCTGGGTGGCTCAGTTGACCACCTTACTCTCGGTCTTGGCTCAGGTCATGATCTCACTGTTAATGGGATCGAGCCCCAAGTCAGGCTTGGCACTGACAGTGTAGAGCCTACTGGGGATTCTCTCTATGCCTCTCTCACTCTTTCTCTCAAAATAAATGAACATTTTTAAAAAATAAAATAAAGGGTCTGGGTGGCTCTGTTGGTTAAGTGTCAGACTCTTGATTTTGGCTCAGGTCATAATGTCAGGGTTTATGAGATCAAGCTCTGCATCATTCTCTTTGCTAACAGCACAGAGCCTGCTTGGGATTCTCTTTCTCACTCTGTCCTGTAAGGATGCAGGTCTGATCTGGCCCTCACCACCGGGCCTTCCCAGCCTTGCCGGAGCCTGGTCGTGGAGCACCTCCGCGGTGGAGATGCACCGGCTGCCGTGGGGGGGGGGGGGGCGTTCCCCCACCGGCCGCAGGTCCAATCCAGCCTTCCCCTTTACTTAAAGGGGAAGGCGCCAGCTTCTCCTGAAAGGGTGCGCATTAAGGAGGGACAGCTCCTGCGACACCCAATCGGGGGAGGCTGGCCGATACCTTTGACCTCTCTAGAGGCGGGCCTAGTCACGCCCCACGTGGGGCGTCCTGGGCCCACTCTGATTGGTCAGTGCTCCAGATGGTGTGACTGGCTCCCACAACTGCCAGTATTGATGGGGGGTAGGGATTGGATCACTGTATTTCCTGTAACTCCCCCTCCCAAAGGTATAAAAGGCCCTGCCCTGCCTTTGTTCGGGGCTCTCTCCACGTAGCCAGTGGGTTGGCTGGAGAATGTGAGCCCGAGCTTAAGCTTGTAATAAAGGCCCTTTGTTTTTGCAGCCATGACTCGGTCTCCCTAGCAGTCTCTGGTGTTTGTTTTGGGGTGATATGGGGCGATTTTAAAAACTTGGGCACAACAGTCCCTTCCCTGCTTACTCTCACTCTCTCAAAAAAATTAATTAATTAAATTGCCAGAGGCCCACTCCCGCTGGTCCAGGGCTCCCTGAAGGGGTAGTGGCAGACAGGAAAATGAGAGAGATTCACACAGTTTCTTTCTTTCTTGGAATCTTCCTGGCATCATCTTCTTCTATCATCTCTTCCTCCTATCTCCTCCTCTCTCACCAGGTTTTGGGCCTTTATTTATAGACTCACGACATCAAAAAGTGGAATTTTTACAAACAATTCTCAATGATAAAGATGCTTTGAAAAGGGTGCAGAAACAGTTTTACAGAGGCATTTCTTCAGAACTATTCTAATTACAATGAGGTAACTTACACATTGTATAACAGGATATTCTCAGTAAAAAGTAGATAACACACACATTTGTTTGAACTGGTAGTAGATCTTACAACTGAGAAGACAGCAAGATGTTTTCAGTGAGAAGCAGATAGCAAACACATTTTGTAATAATGATGCTAAAATTCAGGCAGAAACAGGGCTAGGAGGCATTCTATTTGGCTCACAAGAGGAAGAATATATTCGTGATGGTTAGTAAGTATACCTTTTGTCAACCTTGTTCTTTGATGTTGAAGGTGTAAGCGCCATAGGCACCCTAGAAGAGCCAGCCTTTGCATATGAGTTTAAGTTGTAACTACTCTCACCTATCCTCACAATGGGCACCAAATTAGCATATGTATGTGCAGTAACTTGTGCCTGGCTCGTTTGTTTTTATTTCCTAAGTTAGGCTTTTTATCTCTGGGCCAGGGTAAACATTATTCATGTGTTCTTTAACCCCCTTTATTTTCCATGTTTTAAGTTTGTGAAACTCAATAGAAGAGCCTTTCGACAAACATCTGCAGTGACTTGTTTAACTTCCTCTTCATAGAGGTGGGAATATGCTTCTTCCCATGAGGTATCTGGGGAATATTAGTCTGATTTGGAACATTGTGAAACTTAATCAATAGCAATAGGCTTAATTTTACATGAGCAGGGGAAGGAGATGCCAGTTTCTGCTCCTGTGGCAGGAGCCATGCTACATCTACCATTTCCTTACTGTGACCGTGTCACCCGGCAAGGCTGGTGCGGCTCCCAGTATTAAATAAATTTTAAAAACAATAAATTTTTTTAAATGCAGCTTCCTACTTTACTTAAACATTACAGTAGCCTTCAGGCCCATGACATTATCACTCTGATCTCATTTCTTATGATCCCCGCCCCCTCCCCCTTCCCTCTCCAACCACAGCAGCCATTCCTGGCAAGTATGCTCCCACCTCCCTAGGGTCTGCACCTACTGCTTCCCCTGCCTGGACCATTGCTCCCTGGCCCCATAACCACTCACCCCTTCACTGGCTTCAGATCTTTATTCAACTGTCACTTACTCAGTGAAATCTTTCCTCACTACCATATTTATAATGGCGAAATGCCTTGCACTGTAAACCTCTCCATGCTTTTTCTCCATAGCACCATCTCACAAACAATGCTTTGTTCGTTCTTCATTATCATTATCTCCCATACTAGGAATGAAGTCCATGAAGGTAGATCCCTTGTCTGTTTTTTCACTGCTGCATTGACTGTGTCTTGCACCATGTCTGCCTCTTAGCTTAGGTCAGGGCAGTTTGCTGAATCCATTTATGAATGACTGAAGTCAAAGAGGGACAAAAATTTTTAGTGTGTGGGTATTTGGCATTTTTTGCTTAGATTTCCAACACCACATTTATCTTTATTATAAGTTCTTAGGCGAAGCATGGCTGGCAAGGGCACAGAAGGCAAGCACTGTCCTACAACTCAAGGTTGGGGCATATAAATCTCTCCGCAAAGCGATTATGCAATAGCTATCAAATTTTAAAATGTATATGCAGCTTTTTTGACAAGATGACAGAGAGGAAGGGAGATCTGTAAACTTCGTCTGCCCCATCTATCGAACTTAGAAGGACATTACTCTCATCTGCAAGAGCAGAAGGAGAAAATACAGACTCCAGAAAGAAGACAACCTCAAAGATACCTGAGTGAGTGAGTGTGAACTGGGGAGATTGAAAAACAGGCCAACCCGAGAAGGGTAGAGGAAGTGGGAGCCCCAGCCCAACGCGGGGCAAGTGCGTGGAACCCCTGAGAGACAAAGGGAAGAGAAAGAGAAACTGAACATGCTCATAGTACTGTCTCTGGTGAAGAGATAAAGAACGTATAACCACACTCGGAGAGAGAAACTCTCACTCCATATATAACTGCTGGGTAGCCCAAATCCCAAACCCAGGTGGCACAAGGGAAAGAACAGCTTCCAGCCCTGCACCATCCCAGCAGGGAGTTGGCAGCTGCGTTGGCGGCACCAGGGGCGCTCACTTCAACCTCAACTGAGGGAGCGGGAGCACGCACCTCATTTCCACAGCGCATCTCGCCCCCAGCATTGGACGCACAATTCCTGAATCCTGGGTGCCAACAGGGAAAAAATAGCCCCCACCCCTACGTGATCCCAGCAGGGAGTTGGCGGCGTTGGCATTGGTGGAGGCCGGGCCTCGCACTTCAGTTGCAGGAGCTCATTTCCAGCAGCACCCAGCGCCTTGGGCAGCAGCAGCACAAATCCCAGCTGTCGCCAAGAGAAACTACTCCCTCCCCCTACAATCGCTATCCCAGCTGGTGGCTGGGAGTCCACAGTGGTGTATGTGAGGGCTTGCACTTCACCTCCTGCTGCGCACCTCGCCCCAGGCAGCACACCTCGCCTCAGACAGCGGCAGCACAAATCCCAGTCTGAGTCAAGAGAAACTGATACCTCCCACTAAGAAGCCAGCCAATGAAGCAAGTACATGTCATCTGTGGTAGCATAAAAGTGCACGGACTAGGACTTTGCACCGTGGCAGGCCTAGAAAATACAACTTGGCTCAGCTGCAGCACAAGGAAATCAGACTCATTAGAGTGGCCTACAGTGCTTACTTCCAGCAGAGCTTGGTGTGCCGCCATTCTATTCTATGCAGCCACCAAGGCGGAGCCTCTGAGAGCAGCCTCCTGAGACCTACCACACCAAACCACGCCTATCTGCAAGGGGGAGCTGCTGCTTTTTTTTCCTATTTTTCTTCTTTTTTCTTTTTCATTTTTTTTGTACTTATTCTTTATTATTATTACCTTTTTTACTTAAATTTTTAAAAAAAATTTTACTCCCTATTTTCCTTTCTCCTTTCTCCCTCTTTTTTTTTTCTCTTTCTTGCAATCCAGATAAATTCTCCTGTGTCTCATCCTTATCTATCCCCTTAACTCGTCATACACTTTTAGACTGTCCATTGTCCTTTGTTGTCTCTGACACCCTATATTTTTTTTTATCTCTTCTTTTCGTCTCTTTCCTCTCCATTTTCTTTCTTTCCTTTCCCCCTTCTAATTAGTTTGTTTGATTTGTCTGTGCGTTTGTGTGTTTCTGTTCCCTCTGTGTTTATCTGTCTGTTTTCCTTCTTAGGGCTACCCCAAGAAACAAGCCAAAGTGTACATGATGGTGAGTCCGAAATATCGCTGAGAAGAGAAATAAAATATTCAAAGGCACAACAAGAGAAACTGAGAGACACCATTAAAAGAATATTTCCTGAAACGACAGGCCCTGGACAGTCAATAAGCCTCCTTTAACAGAGAAATATTAACGCGGGAACAGTGCACAACAAGTGTTTTAAGGCTGACAAGAGACAGAAAACTAGCAAAAATGACAAAACGAAGGAGCTCTCCCCTGAAGAACCTCCAGGAAGAAGTCACAGCGACAGTACTGCTCAAGGCAGATCTAGACAACATACCGGATCAAGAATTTAAAAAACTTGTCATAAAATTAATTGCTGGGGTTGAAAAAAGCATCAAAGAAGCAACTGAGACAATGACTAGGAACTTTGAAAATAGGTGTGATGAGTTAAAAAAAAGGCTATTAATGAGGTGAATAACAAAATGGAGGCAGCCACCTCAAGGATCAACGAGACAGAGAGAAGAATAGTTGAATTAGAAGATATAGTGATAGCAAAAGAGGAAGCTGAAAAAAGAGAGAGAAATTGATCCAGGAGTAGGAAAGGAGAATTCGAGATCTGAGTGATACAAACAAGCGGAACAACATCCCTATCATAGGAATTCCTGAAGGGGAAGACAGAGAGAAAGGTCCTGAAGGGATACTAGACCAAATTATAACTGAGAATGTCCCAAATCTGGGAAAAGAAATAGACATTCAAATTCAAGAGGTACAAAGAACCCCCTTAAGATGAAATTTGAATCGACGTTGGCACGACATATCATACTGAAACTGGCAAAATATAAAGATAAAGAGAGAATTCTGAAAGCAGCTAGGGAGAAAAGGGCCCACATGTACAAAGGGAAACCTATCAGAGTGGTTACAGACCTATTTAATGAAACTTGGCAGGCCAGGAAGGAATGGTAGGAAATCTTCAATGTGATGAACAGAAAATACATGCAGCCAAGAATCCTATATCCAGCAAGCCTGTCATTCAAAATAGAAGGAGAGATAAAAGTGTTCCCAAATAAACAAAAATTGAGAGAATTCATGACCACCAAACCAGCCCTACAAGAAATCCTAAGAGGGACTCTATGAGGGAAATGTTGCAAAGAATACAAGGTGCCAGAGACACCACTATAAACATGAATTCTAGGGAGAACACAATGACTCTAAACCCACATTTTTCAATAATAACACTGAATGTAAATGGACTGAATGCTCCAACCAAATGACACAGGGTAGCAGAATGGATAAAAAAAACGAAATCCATCTATTTGTTGTCTACAAGAGACTCATCTTCGACTGGAAGACACCTTCAGATTGAAAGTAAAGGGATGGAGAAATATCTATCATGTGACTGGAAGCCAAAAGAAAGCTGGAGTAGCCATACGTATATCAGACAAACTGGACTTTAAAGTAAAGGCAGTAACAAGAGATGAAGAAGGACAATATATAATCATTACAGGGACTCTCCATCACAAAGAGCTAACAATTATAAATATCTATGCGCCAAATTTGGGAGCACCCAAATACATAAAACAATCACAGAAAAAAACAATCTTATTGATAAGAATGTATTAATGCAGGAGACTTTCATACTCCACTGACAGCAATGGATAAATCAACCAGACAGAAAATTACTAAAGAAGCAATGGACCTGAATGACACATTGGAACATACGGAATTGATAGATACAGTTAGAACTCTGCATCCTGAAGTAAGGAAATTCACCTTCTTTTTCAGCACACATGGCACATTCTCCAAGATAGATCACATATTGGGGCATAAAGCAGCCTCCATAAGTATAAACGAATAGAGATCATACCATGCACACTTTCAGATCAAAATGCTATGAAACTTGAAATTAACCACAGGAAAAAGTCTGGAAAACCTCCAAAAATGTGGAGGTTAAAAACCACCTTACTAAAGAATGATTGGGCTAATCAGGCAATTAGAGAACAAATTTAAAAAATATATGGAAACCAATGAAAATGAAAATACAACAATCCAAAATCTCTGGGAGGCAGCAAAGGCAGTCCTAAGAGGAAAGTATATTGCAATCCAGGCCAATTTCAACAAACTAGAAAAAGCACAAATTCAAAATCTAATGGAGCACCTACTGGAACTAGAAGGGAAGCAGCAAGAGCACCCCAAGCCCAGCAGAAGAAAAGAAATAATAAAGATCAGAGCAGAAATAAACAATATAGAATCCAAAAGAACAGTCAAGCAGATCAATGAAACCAAGAGTTGGTTCTTTGAAAAAATAAACAAAATTGATAAACCTCTAGCCAGGCTCCTCAGAAAGAAAAGAGAGAGCACCCAGATAGACAAAATCATGAATGAAAAAAAAAAATCTATTACAACCAATCCCTTAGAAATACAAGCAATCATCAGAGATTACTATGAAAAATTATATGCCAACCAACTGGACAACCTAGAAGAAATGGACAATTTCCTAAATGCACATGCACTGCCAAAATTCAAACGGGAAGACATAGAAAGCATGAATAGACCAATAACCAGAGAAGAAATCAAATCCGTTATCAACATCTCCCAATGAATAAGAGCCCAGGGCCAGATGGCTTCCCAGGGGAATTCTACCAGACATTTAAAGCAGAGCTCATACCCATTCTTCTCAAACTATTCCAAAATATAGAAATAAAAGGAAAACTTCCAAACACATTCTACAAAGCGAGCATCACCTTGATACCCAAACCAGACAGAGACCCAGCAAAAAAAGAGAACTACAGACCAATATCCTTAATGAATACAGAGGCAAAAATACTCGACAAGATACTAGCAAATTTAATTCAACAGCGTATAAAAAGAATTATCCATCATGATCAAGTGGGATTCATTCCTGGGTTACAGGGCTGGTTCAATATTCACAAATACATCAATGTGATCCATCACATTAACAAAAGAAAGGATAAAAACCACCTGATCCTGTCGATAGATGCAGAAAAAGCATTTGACAAAATACAGCACCCTTTCTTAATAAAAACCCTTGAGAAAGTCAGAATAGAAGGAACTTACCTAAACATTATAAAAGCAGTTTATGAAAAGCCCACAGCTAATATCATCCACAATGAGGAAAAACTGAGAGCTTTCCCCCTGAGAGCAGGAACACGACAGGGGTGTCCACTCTCACCACTGTTGTTTAACACAGTGCTGGAAGTCCTAGCATCAGCAATCAGACAACAAAGGGAAATAAAAGGCATCAGAATTGGCAAAGAAGAAGTCAAACGTTCCCTTTTCGCAGATGACATGATACTCTACATGGAAAACCCGGCAGACTCCACCAGAAGCCTTCTAGAACTGATCCTTGAATTCAGTAACGTTGCAGGGTATAAAATCAATGTACAGAAATCAGTTGCATTCTTATACACCAAAAATGAAGCAGTGGAAAGAGAAATCAAGAAACGGATCCCATTCATGATTGCATGAAAAACCATAAAATACCTAGGAGTAAACCTAACCAAGGATGTAAAAGACCTATATGATGAAAACTATAGAAAACTTATGAAAGAGATTGAAGAAGACACCAAGAAATGGAAAAACATTCCCTGTTCATGGATTGGAAGAATAAACATTGTGAAAATGTCATTACTACCCAAAGCAATCTACACATTCAATGCAA
>PJEM01020794.1:0-12642 GCA_004023845.1 Helogale parvula
GGGGGGGCCCAGACAGACTGTCGAGGTGCAGGAATGCAGTGTGAGAAGGGGAGGGAGGACAGGCAGAAGCATGTGGAAGAGGCAGCTGAGGCGCCCGGATGGGACACCGCACCATTTGCGGAAGGTCAGGCACAGACAGCCACACACGGGCTTCCGGGGAGCAGGGTCTAGGGGTGCAGTCAGCTCCAAAGATGATCTGTTTGCCTTTGCACCCGAGTCCACGGGAGACCTCCTGCTTTCCTAGCTGGAGGAACCCCCCTTGACCCTCGAAACACCGAACTCCAGCTCCCACCAAGTTTCCAAGGAAAGCGTGCTCCGCCAAAGTCCCAAGGCGTGTGGGAAATAAATACCCAGAGCTCACGCCGCCGCGGTGTGTGCGGTCAGGGATGTATTTGGGGGGGAGGCAGCCTTCCAGTCATCGGCGACAAGACAGAGCAGGAGCTTCCGAACCTGGGACGTCTCTACCCAGACTAAAGAAATGCCCCAGGGATTCCAACGTACCTGGCAGGTTTCAACGCAAAACCAACCGGGAAGTCTGAATCCCACATCAGGAGGCCAACAGTGGACTCCAGCGGGATCTGCAGGGGGCGTGGGGGGTGGGGTCTGAAATCCCAACGAGTGAGGAGACAAAACTGCCGGGAGCTACAGCGGCGGGGCGTTCGGGGACCGACACCGGGCACAGCTGGCCACACCGGTGCCTCCGCCCTGAGCGTTGTGGGCTCCGCGGAGCCTTTGGGCCGATGCCGGTCACGCACTGAACATCTCACCGGCAGCCACCTTGCTGCCTTTGGGGAGCCGCCCAGGTCGAAATTATTCTGTCGCCCTGTCATGCTCTGACCCCACGCCAAGCCAAAGAATTCAGGCATACAGGATAGGACAGCGCTGGGCTTCTGAACTCTGAAATTCCTTCGTGTTATTTCCCCAGAATGTTCCAGGCCCGCCATGTTGCACAAGCCCAGACATTCTAGTCACAGAGAGTACGATAAAATGCAGTAGGACCAGCACCCCCTGGGGTTGCACGCTCTCTTGTGTGTGACTAATTCTGGGAAGTACTATATTCCTCGCCTTAGAGATTTATAATGACCACTAGTGCAGTAAAGGCTCTGAGAAGTCCTGCAGTAAACAAGTTTAAACAACAACATCTACCTGGTTTTACAGATTTTTTTCAACTTTTTAAGCCTCGGAACCCTCATTTCAGAGAATAGCTCCTAAAATCCTATGGGATTGGGCTTGTGCAGAAAGTACGAAGAAAAGGCTCCATCAGGAGAAGCAATTCCACCTCACTCACCTCTCCGAGACATCCTTAGAGCCGACTCAAGTTACTGACCTGCCAGGAGCTCACTTTCACCATGACTTTGAACCAACCTGTGTTCAGAAAGGCACTTAGGGGGCCCTAAAGTGTCTCTGTTCTCAGTTGCTTTGTCTGTAACATGGGCTTCTGTGAAAGCAGGAAGCATCTGTGTGGGTCGGGGGCCACGATGGACCCTCGAAGGTCAATCACGACCACCTGGATACTGATAGCTTCCCCAAGAGCCAGGCCACGGACTCACTCGCCGTCTCTAACAGAGATCTTTCAAGGTTTGTCTGTAACATGGGATGACGGACAGGTGGGCGAGGCCGGCACATTCCTAGCTCTGGGAGATTAAACCAACCCCAGACCCAGCGTCAGCTGAAGAGAGTTACCGCGCCTGCCCAGGCATCATTTATTTATAAAGCACCTCATCCCTGACACACGCTCCCAAGCGCATGTGTGGAGAGAGGTCTGGTTACAGCTTTCATCTGTCCGTTCTCGTTAGGCATTCTGCACGAACTGCACTTTCTATGTGACAAACCCCTTTCAAATAAGCATCCGAATTTTATCGTAACCCTTTGGGGTGTAAACTCCTGAAGGACAGATCGCACAGGGGTCTCCAAAAACCGAGCACAGTGACTCCAACTCAACCTGTGTTTGATTATTCAGGATTAGAAAGATCAATTATTAACACAGCAAGAGCCTGAGGTCAGCCTTGCCGGGCGCATGGGGGCGGTTTGGCCTCACGCTCATTGGCCCTGGACATCTCTGCTTGAGGTGTTTGGGGGAAGTTTTTGATCGAGAGAGGAGGCAGAAACTACGAGAAGTCCCAGAACCAGACTCCCCAGACTGTCAAACCTTTGCATAAAGTACAAGTCAACAATCTCTGAGTCGGCACCTGAGAATTCCCACCAGAGAAGGGGCTGACGCTTAGTACCTGGTTTTTATGATCACGGTTAGGGCCATTCTGAAGCTTTCTGCCATGTTTCCTACTGCTTGGCTGGGCTCCTGAGAGGACGCTTTCCTACGTAATTGAGGTTTCGGGGTCTATCAGACACTACCGCCTGTAAAATGTGAGGCTGCAACTGTGGATGGCGGCCAGGGCTCTAGGTTTTCTCTCCACTAAGAAACTCACACCACCTGCTCGCTTTTCCCTGGTGCCCCGCCCCCCGGGGAGGCCTCATGGCCGGCCCCGCCCCCTCTGGCCTGCAGCGGCACCTGGCTGATCCCAGACAACCAGTTCCCTGTCCCTGAGATCACAGACCACGGTCATGGTCACGAACACGGCCACTCCTCTGCCAAAACTACACCCCCCACCCCCAACACACACGGGCACCTCCAGACTCCCACAAAGTCTCTGCCTCTTTTCCTGTGGCCCAAGCACCCCAGCAAACGGAAGCCCCCCATTTCCCTCCTGTCAATGCGCGGCTCTGTTCCACCCGGAGCCTGCCTGCAAGCCCCCCCATTCATGCTCCACTTTCCAGTGAGCTTGCTCCTTCCCCTGCTCCGCTCCCCTCCCCCAAATACACAAAAGAGGGCTATAAAAGCAGCACTTTTTTTTTTCCTCCATGGGAATAAAAGGTTAGCCTTCCTTCCTTTCTGTTTGTCTATTCTTGGTCTAAACTTGGCAATGGAAAGAGAGTGGAAGGGATCAAACTGCCCCAGTTCATGACCCGGGGGACGCTCCTCCGGCCACAATCGCCCTCATGTGCTCTTTCTGTTGTAGTGGTTGTACGGAAACATCTAGAACTCTAGGCAGTTACCCCAAAAGGCCTTCTGGGAAAGGACTCCTGCACAGAGTTTAGTGAGGCCTTAAAGGTCATCTTATTATCCAACCCCCTTAAACAAAAGAGGGGGCCACGGAGGCCCGAGGGGGTGAGGGAAGACACCCGGCCCGCACAGTGAGCTCGCTGGGGTCGGGGGTGCTCCGGGGCCCCGTCCTCACGGGCAGCAAGGAAAACAAGCATCTTACCGTCATCCAAGTAGGTCTGGTCCAAGTTCTGCTCCTGCTTAATTGTCACTCCCGTGGGTAATACTTCCTTTTGGTCACTGGCCGGGGGTCCGTTTTTGGCGGCTCTCTGGCTGGTGGCATTCTGCTGCTGAATGACCGTGGGGTAGGAGCCCGGGCTCAGCCTCTGACCCTGACCGGCGGGGGGCGGGCCGGGCCTGGCAGCGCCGGGTGCGAAGTTCTCGCAGTACATGATGTGCTGGAACTCCTGGGGGCCGCCGCAGCGCAGCTGCTGGCCGGTGGGCGAGTAGTGGATCACGGGCGAGGCCTGCTGGCCGGCCGGGGAGGAGTGCAGCAGGGTCGACCCCTGGCCCTGGGAGCCGGCGTGCACCAGCACGGAGCGGTGGGCGTCCGCCAGGGACAGCGGGGCGGCCATGAGGGCCGGCTGCTGGTAGCCCAGCAGGCTGGGGCTCAGGCTCTTGCTCCGCTGGTACAGGACGGCCGCGGGGTTCTGCTGCTGGCAGCGGGCGTCGGGGGGCGAGAGCCCTGAGCGGAACTGCTGGCAGGGCGCCATGGTGGCCACGAGGCACGAGGGCGACTCGGCCACCATGGGGTGCTGTGGGTAGTAAGGCTGGCTCCCCAGAGCCCCGTGGGCCGGGCTGCAGATCAAGGTGGGGTCATACTCGTCGGTGGGCTCCGTCTTGATGGCCGGGACTGTGGGGGAGAGAAAGAAGCACACGGGGCGCACCCATCTTAGCCACAGAGGTGCGCAGAGGCTTAGTGAACTGCAGCTTGGAACGCCCCCTCGGGAGTCCAAGGTGACGGCCGCAGACCCTTGGGCTCTGTCATGTGTTCGCCTTGGACAAGAACCTCCCTGTGTGATGATCTTAAGTCAGAGATCTTGCCCTGCATGACGATCATGAGTCGTAGGCCTTTCCAGGAGTGGGAAGATGGCTGGGAGGTGGGTCTCAGCCCTGGGAGGGCCACGGGCTTCTCCCCGGGAGAGAGCTCCGACCTCCTCCGGCAGTTCACATGCGCCTCTCTCCTACTCTGCCCTCCCGAAGAAAAACGTTAACATTTGTTGAAATCATTCCTATCAGCTTGCTGTGAGCAGCACTTGACATGCATTTGATTTCTGTGAATCTTATAAAAAAAAAAAAGTGACACTTGACAGATGAGGAAACGGAGGCTCAGAGAGGTTGAGCCACCTGCCCAAGGTCAACCAGCTGAAAGCAGACCGCACGTGCCCTCACTGCACACCTGTGCTGCCTCAGAGAAGATGCCTTACCTGGGTGGTAGGTAAAGTGTTGAGGCTGACTCCGTTTTCTTTTCCCGTTAATGACATAGAAGTTGACTTTCACCGATGTGCGGATGTGCTTGTTTCGATATTCAGGGATCTCAACGAAAAGCATGTTCTGGAAGGAAGGTGCTACCGTTAACCGCAACAGTGTCTACATGTCTATACAAGGCCTCCAGCACGCCAAGCCAGCCCGTCTTAAAGGACCCAAGACACATTCCATATGCTGACAGGCAAAATCCTATCTACGGGGAACTTGACCTTTTTGCCGCAGCAAAGAAAGGCTGCCACTTAGTCTGTCAAAGTATATTATGGTGTCCCAGTTACATATCAGAGGGTCTGGTGCTCAATAAATTGTTCGATTTATTTGTCAATTCAATACCTACTGAGTGCCCGTTAGGTCCAAAGCTCTGGGACTTTGATGAAGGAGGAAAGAAAAGGAGGAAAGAGAGCAGAGGGAGGCGGGAGGGAAGCATGATGGCGCTCGGTCACCGTGTCCGCGTGCTTACGGGCTGGCTCTTGTCTTTATCCACCGTGGCTCCCATCTCCCAAATCTGCTGCCCATCTGGAAAAATTTTAAAAAGACACACTTTGAAGGAACTATTAGAAACCAAAGATTTTTTTTTGACGTTCTATAAATAACAAGTGCCTTTTACTTTTTTTAATATAGTTTATTGTCAAGTTGGTTTCCATAAAACACCCAGTGCTCATCCCGACAAGTGCCCTCCTCCATGCCCATCACCCCCCTTCCCCTCTCCCCCACCCCCATCAACCCTCAGTTTGTTCTCAGTATTTGAGAGTCTCTTACGGTTTGGCCCCCTCCTTCTCCTTAACTGATTTTTCCCCGTCCCTCCCCTATGGTCCTCTGTGAAGTCTCTCCTGATCCACAGATGAGTGGAAAAAATATGGTGTCTGTCCTTCTCCGCCTGACTTATTTCGCTTAGCATGACCCCCTCGAGTTCCAACCCGTTGCTACAAATGGCCAGATGTCATTCCGAAACCAAAGATTTAAGACCACAACTCGTCACCTTATATTTGTCTTGGTTTAACGTGATAGACCATTTCAGCAAGGTACATATGTGTGTTTGCTGATGCACATCCAGTTGAACATACATGTCTTTTATCTACATAAATGGAATGCATGTTGACAGTAGAAAACTGGGCACCAGTAGAAAACAAGGAAAAGAATGGAAATCGCCCATCATTCGATTGCTGTTATTTTCCATGGTTTGAATGTCCATATATCTTTCTTTTAAAAACAGGTCGTATTGTTATACGTGATACTTTATGCTTTGTTCAACCAAAGACCGTTTCCAAAATGTCCTGCACGTGCCCAGACTGTCACGGGGCCCCATTACAGACACCGGCTGCCCCAGACATGCTTTCTTGATTGTCTGAGAACACAGGTGGCTTGCGTGTTCTGTCTCAGTGTCCTGGCTTGAGAACTCTTGGACAGGGTGGACAGGAGCCCCCCTCCCCTACTTTTCAGTCAACTGCCTGCATTTCAACGTGACTCAGGAGTGAGCTCTCCTTCCCTGGAGAAGAACACCAGCTCTCCAGTTTGGGACCAACAACTCAGGCCAAACAAAACTCTGCATTTGCAAATAACGGATTTCTTTTTCTGACCACCTACGTTGGCCCTGGGGCAGTTTTCGGCTACAACAAATCATTTCCACAAGTGTTTCCAGGGTGTTCTGTGGAACGCTGGCTCTGAAGGATATTAAATGGGTTTGTGAGCATGAGAAACACATTCTAAAGCTAATAAGCATTTGGAAAATGCTGAGTCAATGTCAAATGGGTTTCTTTACTGCAGGACCTCTCAGAGCCTTTAATCTGCTCATGTGCAGTGTAACTCTCCAAGGTGGGCTGGAGTAAGTGCCACGTCCCAACATTTGGCCACAGAAACCCTCTCCCCTGTCTTAAGCACAACCATTAACATCTTCTGTGATAGGTTAGATTCGAATCCATAATGTCTTGGCTCTTATGGTTTGCCCAAAGAAATGTGGTTTCTAAGCATTATCTGAACTTCCTGCTGGAGAACATATTTCCCAAATTAATAATTAATAAGATCCTGTGATTGCTACCCATGCTGATACACTATAATTTTTTTTAACATTTATTTATTTTTGAGAGATAGAGACAGAACACAAGTGGGGGAGGGACAGAGAGAGAGAGGGAGACACAGAATCCGAAGCAGGCTCCAGGCTCTGAGCTGTCAGTGCAGAGCCTGACGTGGGGCTTGAACCCACAAACTGTGAGATCATGACCTGAGCTGAAGTCCGACGCTTAACCGACTGAGCCACCCGGGCGCCCCGCAATGTAAATGATCCTAACAACATACAGGCAACGAGCTAGCCGGAGCCCTCTGTAACTGTTAAGTCTGCAGGTCTTGGCCTTATAGTTCTGGTAGATGCAACTCCTGAAATGATGAAGGGAGACCTGGGTTTATATCAAAAGGGAACAGGAAATGGCAGTCAATGTACCAACTGCCACCATGATGGGAGGGGCCAAGCTAGAGTCACAGCCATCCCCAACACCAGAACCGCCGCGTGCCTAGTAAACATCTCACGTCTGAGTGTGTTTGTGCCCAGGAGTCGGCAGCCCGAGTCCGCCACTGCGTGAAAGAAAGCAAGAAAGGACAGGTGGACGGACATCAAGGAATTTGAAGTCAGGTCATCAAGACAGGGCACTTTCCGTGTGGACAGCCCTGGACAGAACGAGACACAAGAAATTCTCATCCCTTTGTCAAAGACAGGTCAAAGATCACCCACCAGAGGCATAGGTCCCTCCCAGGGGTGGTTACAAATGAGGCATGGTCTTTGTCAAAGGTGCCTTCTTGGGGCGCCCGGGTGGCTCAGTCAGCTAAGCGCCCAACTCTTGATTTCAGATCAGATCATGATCTCACAAGTTCCTGAGATCGAGCCCCACGTGGGGCTCTGAGCTAACAGCACGGAGCCTGCTTGGGATTCTCCCTCCCTCTTTCAAAAATAAATAAATAATTTTTAAAAAGGCTCAGGCCCATCTTCTCAAACGCTGCCCCACTCTGTTCCCCCTGTGCCTCCGGATACCAACTGAGCAAGTCCAGCCCAGCCTCGAAGGTCCTGCACGACCCATTTCAGCCTCTCTAGGCGCCGTTTGGACCGCCCCGCCCCCCTGCAGAAACAACAGCTTCTGCTTATGAGCACTGTCTGTACGCAAAGCGCCGCTCCGAATACCTGGCAAGGATGGACTTGTCTGATGCCTACAGCAACCCCGTGCCACAGGTCTGATCGCCACCCCCATTTGACAGGTGAGGACACTCAGGCACAGAGAGGCAAAGGCAGTGGCCCAAGGATTCCCAGCTATCCATCGGGGAAGCCAGACAGGCAGGCATTCCTGGAGGCCATCTTTCCAGACTCGGCGGTGGTCCATCCCAGGACAGCTTCTCGCCACGGCTCCCACAGCACCCTGGGCAACCCTCACCCCCTCTTTCACCGTGCAAGCGTGCCTCTGCCGCCCCCATTCTTTCTCCGGGACGACCTCCGAGGCCTTGCCTTCCCCATTCCATACCCACACGCTCAGCCACTGGTCAGTGCAGCAGGAATTAAGTGGCCACAGCAAATGACCGTCACTATGTAAGTACGTGCTGGGGCAGAACACCTCTTCCGAGAAGGCCCAGGTCCCTCGACAGGTGCACGGATCGGCGGGATGCGCTGCGTATGTCTGGTGAGACGGCATCCAGCCTCGGAAAGGGAGCAGATTCTGGCACCCGCCACGGCGCAGATGGACTCTGAACTCACAGTGCCACGTGAGACACGCCCGACGCAGAAGGACAGATGTCATGGGACCCCACGTGCCCGAGGCACACAGAACAGGCGGACTGATAGAGACAGAGAGCAGAAGGCAGGAGTCCAGAGGCTGGAGGTGGGGGGGCGCTATTGTTTAATGGGTACAAGAGCTTCTGTTTTGAAATTCCAGAATGTTCTGAACATGGGTAGTGGCCACAGTGATGGCACAAAATCCACTGAATGTGTTGGATGCCACCGAGTTATATGCTTACAAATGGCTACTATCGTCAGTGCTATGATATGCATATTTTACCTCAATTTACATATTTTTTAAAGAGCCCTTGTTCTCACCCTAGAGACAAGGCCTGTTTTGTGGCCTGTAGGGTGGCTTAGAGTTTTTTTTAATTAGCTGCTGCCCTTTCAAAATGAGATTTCAGGGGGCACCTGAGGGGCTCAGTCAATGAAGCGTCCGACTTCAGCTCACGTCATGATCTCACAGTCTGTGAGTTTGAGCCCCGCGTCGGGCTCTGCGCTGATAGCTCGGAGCCTGGGGCCTGCTTCCGATTCTGGGACTCCCTCTCTTGCTGGGAGCCATTTCTGAAGTAAGGAGGGTTTGCAAGGCCTCCCGCTGTCAGATGGCGACTCATCTACCATTCCGTCATTTCTGTGTGTCTATCACTCTGCCATTTCTGCTTGAGCACCGACCCCCAGGGCGCACTGCCAACTGACATCCAGTGACTTGCCTTCTTATGCTAAAAATATGCTGATTGCACCTTGTGAAGGAACTTATTATAGGGATTTCTTCTTTTCTGTTTATGGGAGCAAATATTACATTTCCTGAGAAACCTGTTTTTCTTTCCCTCAAGAAAACAGGCTATTGACCCCTGCTCACAAAGAACTAACTTTTGCCTTTGCTGTGCTAAGAACATTGCCTTGTATTTGAACGCTGAGGGCACCTTCCTTCCCCATATGATAAGCGTCTAAATCACCAACATCAATCACTACAGGTAAAGATTATGCCTGAGTCTTCTACCAATCTATGTTCTGGGAAACTTTTATATTCCCAAGAATTTGTCAATCAGGAATCACTGTCTAAGGAATGGCCACTCCTGTCTTGTACCCCATACCTATTTTCAATAAAAAAGGCTGACTCCCCAGTCAGGGCAGAGATGCCACCAGCAGTGCAGAGAAGCCTGCCTGGAGAGCAGAAAGAACCTCGCGGCTCTCTCATCCCCTTCCCCTTTCACTGATTCTCATCTCTTCGTGCCGACACCGTCCATCCTTCAGAGGAACCCTGGACCTGCTGGAACTGGACTCCGGCACTCTCTCTCTGTCCCTCCCCTGCTCAGGCTCTCTCTCTCTCTCAAAGATAAACATTAAGAAAACATTCAAAATAAGATTTCACCTAAAAATACATATTTTGCTCATGTAAAAAAAAATTCAGATGATCTGACCATCCTGGGCACCCACACAGGACCTTGGCCTCTTTGGACATGGCCTCCTCCCAGCCCCCCCCTTACCTTCCAGGCGCCCCTGAGGGCCTCTGAGAGGCCCGGAAAGTGTCCCCACCACACCGGGAGGACGGTCAGGTTTCTACAGTGGCCCCATCATGGGTGTTTCCCAGAGGCTGACACGTTTTGGCCAGAAAACGCCATTGCCCAGTATTACCTCGGTCAGCGCATTTCTCTGCTCCTGCACCCACCCACCCAGAGCAAGACCCCCAGCTGCCCCTCCTCCCAGACCCAAGGCTCTGTGCTGCAAGGACCTGACCTTTGTCAATCAGAGCCACGTGCCCAGGAGGCCCCGGCCACCCTCCCGCCCTCCTCGGGGCTCCGCCAGGGCAAACGGGCCTCCCCATGGAGGCCTCCGCAGCGAGACGGCCGGTGGCCTCCCCCCTGGCCTGGGGAGTTTCAGGGAGAAAAACCTGCTCGCTCCTGTGTCTCCTGTCAAGCCTTCAGCTGCACGTCCACTGTGACCTGAGCCATCTCGGGCACGTCCTGCGGCCAGAACACACTGGGCTGAGTCACCACGGCGCCATCGGTTTTGTTCCTGTGGCCCTGAACTCAGGGCTGACCGACCCGGCCAGCAGGTCTCACCTTTTCAGGTGAAATCTCCTTTTGAAATGGCAGCGCCTAATTAGAGGGTCCTTTAACCTAACACCCTACAGGCCACGGGCCCAACGAGCTCTGTGGGCTTGGATAAGACCCTCCACCTGTGTCTGCCTCTTGTCCAAAGCGTGGGGACGGTCACAGCGCCTACACCTCATAGGGCTGTTCCCAGACAGACACACAGCACAGCGTAAACGTTCGACAGACGGGGGCGAGCTAATCACAGCCGGAGGCAGCGTGTTCTTTAAATATTGTCGCCCTTGTTCGTGTATGTTCTGCACGACGTATTATTATCAAAAAAAAGCCACAAGCGTATTTTAATCAGAAAATAATACACATTTCCCAGACTAATGATAAATTATAAAAATTCTTGCCCACGGGCATGGGTGGAGGGAATTCACAAAGGGACAGTGTCTGTTATAGAAAGCAGGTGCAGGGGCGCCTGGGTGGCTCAGTCGGCTAAGCGTCCGGCTTCGGCTCAGGTCATGATCTCGCAGTTTGTGGGTTCGAGCCCTGCGTCAGGCTCTGTGCTGACAGCTCAGAGCCTGGAGCCTGCTTCCGATTCTGTGTCTCCCTCGCTCTCTACTCCCCCCCCACAACTTGTGTTCCCTCTCTCTTTCCGAAATAAACACACATTAAAAAATTAAAAAAAAAAAAAAGAAGTGTACATGGTGCCTGATTTCTTTCCTCTCAAATGGGTCTTTTCACAATTACCCGAACATTGAAAAGGACAAAGAGCTCACGGAAATGAGAAATCAAAACCTAAATCATGAACCAAACCGAGAGCCCGGCCTCTTCCTTTGGCCTCTGGGCTTCGGAAGCGACAGGGGCACCTTCGGGAGCCCAGCCTGTTCGTGCAGCCTGGGTGGGGTCTGCACTGAGCTCTGAGCAGACGGGTCCCCACCAGGAACTGAAAGCTGACCCTGCTGTCCTCAGTCTTAGGGAGCGTGCGGAAGGCACACTCACGGGGCCGGTCTCTACGCGAAGCCTGTGGTTTGCAAAATACCTCAAGACCACTTCCCTGGGCTCGCCTTTCCGTCCCCCTCCCTGAGTCCCCCTAGCACACAGGTCCCGGGATGTCACCAAGAGCGCACACAAATCCCAGCCTCTGAACTGAGCTCCCAGGAGGAGGACAGGAACGCACAGCTAATGCTGGCAGGGCTCTCTCAGCCCGAGCTCACTCTCTCCAGGTTCACCTTCAATCATTGCTATTTACCCGCTGTGTGGCCTTTGCGTGATAGCTTAACCTCTCTGTGCTTCACTTTCCTCCGAAGCCAAAGTAAAAGCTGATTTACCAGCTTCAGAGAGTTGGCAAAAATTCAAACAGATTATATGTAAAGTTCTTTAAAAAATGCTCGGCCCACGATGAAGGCTGCTATCATTATTATTTTAGAAGTTGATGTGAAGAAATTTTAGAAGTTGTGAAGAAATGAAGTGGGCACAGAAAGTAGTCACTGATGGGGCTGAAGCAATCCGGGGCCCTCCATTCCTGGAGGGATAGCGCATAGATTAGGTTTAGGAACACCAGGCAGCACTTAGACTAAGCGTGATCCACTCTGCCCTGAAATTGTTAAGTATACAGACCAGGGAGCACCTGCCCCTCGCTGCCCACACGGTTCTGCCCCGAGACCAGACTGGACGGATGAGCCGCCACACGCACGTCTTCTAGAAGGCCTCTCAGGAAACAGTGGGGAGGGGCGCCTGGGAGGCTCAGTCTGTTGGGCATCTGACTTCAGCTCAGGTCATGATCTTATGGTTCGTGGGTTCGAGCCCCACATCGGGCTCTGTGCTGACAGAGCCTGGAGCCTGCTTGGGATTCTCTGGCTTCCTTTCTCTGCCTCTCCTCCCTCTCATGCTCTGTCTCTCTCTGCCTCTCAAAACGGAATAAAAAATAAAAAAAAAAAAAAAAAGAAGAAGAAGAAATGGTGGAAGTACATTGTGTGCATTTTTCAGAATTTCTTAAGCTAAAGCTCCTCTCTTACGGAGACACATCTTGCCACCGCGTGCTGGTCTGCCCGTCCCCCAGGAGCCCCTGGGGCCACGATCTCAGATGGAAGCCAGGCATGGACCACTGACAATGACCAAGCTCCTGCTGCAGAGCAGGCCCCGGGCGGGTTCCTGGGACCACGACGCGAGCGACGCGTGCCTCCCTGCTCCCCACCGGCCCCCAGGAGCTCAGCAGTGAGGACCCGAGTTCTTCACCTCTCCTGGGACAGGGGCCAGCCTCCTTC
>PJEM01020795.1:0-12612 GCA_004023845.1 Helogale parvula
CCCCCCTCTCCCTCTCTCCCTCTCCTTCTCTCTCCCTCTCTCTCTACCTCTCTCTCCCTCTCTGTCCTTCCCCAGCTCGCTCTTTCTCTCTCAAAATCAATAAGCAAAAAAAATTTTTTAATATAAACCCCTTTAACAGATCAGTGTTGCTACATTGAGTTACTGGGTACCAGGGACTGCTCTCGGCACTTTATGTGCACTGGGCTACTGGGTCCCCACACAGTATCCCCACGCCTATTTCACAGATGGGACAACCGAGTATGCCGAATAGGGAGTTCGCGTGCCCGGGGTCACACAGCAGAAAGTCAGAGAGCCAGGATTCAGACCTAGGGAACTTGGCTCTGGTGCCTGTCCTTTAACCAGCGTGCTTTGCTAGACTTTTAAGCAAAAAAAAAAAACCAGTTCAGACACAGGCTCCATTGAAGGCCCACTCTGGGGACCTCTGCATTAGGGTGCAGTGAGCCTTCCACCCCCACCCCCGCTGCCCTGCCCCTCTGCTACCCCTCCCCTCTGCATACCTCCCACCTGGAGCGGGACATGCGCTAGCAAGGCCACTGGAAGTTGGTGTCCCCTGGCACCAGGGGGTGGGCAGGACCCAGCACAGCCTTGACTGCCACCTGCTGGGCCTCATTGACACGTGTCCCCCGCCCCCCACAGTGAGCTGGACTACTATGACTCCCACAATGTCAACACCCGGTGCCAGAAGATCTGCGACCAGTGGGACGCCCTTGGCTCTCTGACCCACAGCCGCAGGGAAGCCCTGGAGGTGAGGAAGGGCAGCCCGTGGAGCCCTGTGCCCCTGCAGCTCTCAGGGACGGGTGAGGGTGTGGGCGATGCCCGGACCCTTGAGCTTCCCCGACGCTTCCCGAGATAACCTCTGGTCCTTTCCCTGCCCCCACACACCAGAAAACGGAGAAGCAGCTGGAGACCATTGACCAGCTGCACCTGGAATATGCCAAGCGGGCGGCCCCCTTCAACAACTGGATGGAGAGCGCCATGGAGGACCTCCAGGACATGTTCATTGTCCACACCATCGAGGAGATCGAGGTCCGCTCCCCGCCACGCCCCTCAGGGGACTTGCCAGGCGCCGGGCCATCCTTCACCCCACCTTCTCCTTCCAGGGCCTGATCTCAGCCCACGACCAGTTCAAGTCGACACTGCCAGACGCCGACCGGGAGCGGGAGGCCATCCTGGCCATCCACAAGGAGGCCCAGAGGATCGCCGAGAGCAACCACATCAAGCTGTCGGGCAGTAACCCCTATACCACCGTCACCCCGCAGATCATCAACTCCAAGTGGGAGAAGGTGGGCGGACTCGTTGGCGGGACCAGGGCGGGGCTGGCAGGGTGAGGGCCCCCCACCCCAACTGCTGGTGCCCCCCCCCCCACTAGGTGCAACAGCTGGTGCCCAAGCGGGACCATGCCCTCCTGGAGGAGCAGAGCAAGCAGCAGTCCAACGAGCACCTGCGCCGCCAGTTCGCCAGCCAGGCCAACGTCGTGGGGCCCTGGATCCAGACCAAGATGGAGGTAAGGAGCCGGCGCCCCTTGCGGCAGGCCCCCAGGGCTCCCTGGTGGGTCTGCCTGGGTCCCCGCTGCGGGAGCGATGGTGTCCTCGGGGTGGGCGGGGGGAAGCCCGTGACTGCGTTGTGGAAAGGGCCACGCCGGCCAGAGGAGTCGGGTGGAGGAGGGTTCGAGCTTCGGCCCTGCCCTGCCCGCTGACCAGGAGGCCGGGCCCAATTTAACTTCTCCTGGGTGTTCTCGTCTCTACAAGGGGGTGGGAATAGCTCTTCCACTGCCTCAGCACAGGCTTGGGGCACTGCTCCCTGGCGGCCCTGGTACTGGCACTGGTGTCTGGGCCAGGCGGTCCGAGCACAGACCCCTACGGCGGGCCTGGCCCAGGAAGCCTGCGGCGATGCTGCTGGCGGCTCCGGGTGTGCCTTCTGAGGGCTCACAGTGCGCGGGGACCACGCCTAGCGGGGCTGCAGGGCCTGCTCGGGAGCACAGGGGCTGACACCTACCAGGTCTGGGCCCGGATCCTGCCCCTGCCGTCTGTGGGCCTCAGGTCCCAGGCCTGTTCCCGTCCTGGGCCTCACAGGGCGTTGAGGAAGGTCAGGCGTGGCGACCCTCGGTCCGTAAACTCCCCGTGGCTGGTCGTAGCCTCCGGCCCAGCAGCACCCCCTCCCGTGCAGGAGATCGGGCGCATCTCCATCGAGATGAACGGGACGCTGGAGGACCAGCTGAGCCACCTGAAGCGCTACGAGCGCAGCATCGTGGAGTACAAGCCCAACCTGGACCTGCTCGAGCAGCAGCACCAGCTCATCCAGGAGGCGCTCATCTTCGACAACAAGCACACCAACTACACCATGGAGGTGGGCGCGCCGGCCGGGCCTCCGGTCCCGATGGGGCTGCCCGCCGGGAGAGGCGTCTGCCGCCTTTTCTCTGACCGAAAACACTACACCAAGTGTTGACACGTTTTTTAAAAAACTCAGTTTCCCGCGCTTGCCGCACCCAGGTTGAAGCCTCAGCCTCTTGGCAGCCTGAGCTTGTCCGCGGTGACACAGCACGGTGCAGGTGCACAGATCAGAGAAACCCGGTTTCCCCCCAGAAAGCTAGTTAAATGTTGCCCACCACACCTGTGCGGTTTCCTCATGGATGCCACACGGCTCCCGGGCCTGGCCCTCACGACTTCATCCCGGCGCACAGGGTGTGCGGGAGAGTCAGGGCGAGCCCCGCTCCAGGACGCACGCACGCACGCATGCACGCAAGCCCTGCATGAGGAGAGCCCGGGTCCGAGCCCCCGGCCTGACCGCGGTCACCCCTCTCCCTGCCCGCAGCACGTCCGCGTGGGCTGGGAGCAGCTGCTCACCACCATCGCCCGCACCATCAATGAGGTGGAGAACCAGATCCTCACCCGAGACGCCAAGGGCATCAGCCAGGAGCAGATGCAGGAGTTCCGGGCCTCCTTCAACCACTTCGACAAGGTGAGCCGTTCCCTCTGCCCCTGCGTCTTCCCTCCCCGCCGCCATCACCGCTCCACCCTGCCCCCTCCGTCTCTGCGTCTGTCCGTTCCCCTCACAGTGCTGAGTGTCAGTCCCCACTCACTGGGCCTGCAGGGCCCCAGCCACCAGAGAGGGTGCGGAGGTGTGTCACCTTGACCCACAGCCTAAGCAGTGTTCCTCAGGAGAAAGTGGGGCGGGGGGGGGTCCCAAGTCCTGCCCCTGGGGCCGTGCATCCTCCCCAACCTGCCACCGACGAGACCCTGGGACGGACTCGGTCCCAGCATGCCCGAGATCTGAGGCCTGACTGTGCACCTGGTCCACGCATACACAGAGCGTTCTCTAAATTCAGGTCCGGTCTGGCAGCCCCACTAGGGAGGCCCTGAGCACCCCAGTTTGCCATGGTCCCCTCCCGCCCTGCTGGCTCCGTGCATCACGAGGTGCCTGCTCAGCTCTGCACTGTCTGGCAGGGACCTGGTGTCCCAAGCAGGGCAGAGTGTAATCCTCCTCTCCCACCGCAAATCCTGGAGGCAAGGAGAGCTCCCTGTTCCTCCCAGGAGCCCCAGGACTCGGCTCCGTGCTGCACTGCTCCGCCCCCACCCCTGCTCTGGCCAAAGCCTTGGGCAGAGGCATCAGGCCACCCGTGCCCCTCCCCCCCGTTCCACCATCCTTGGTCATCACCTCGTCCACGTCACCTCTAACTCTGTGTTTCCCCCCCGATGTGTTCCCCTCCCCCTGCCCTCTGCATGCGACCCTGGCCCCTCTCCCCACGTCTCTGCTGGCCTGGTCTCCACGCCGCCCCTCGCACACACCTGCCTTCGGACGCCCGGCAGGACCACGGCGGGGCGCTGGGGCCAGAGGAGTTCAAGGCCTGCCTCATCAGCCTGGGCTACGACGTGGAAAATGACCGGCAGGTACGCGCCCCCCTGGGCCCCAGCGGACTGTGGCATTAACTGCTCTTCTTTCTCTCTCTCCTTCTCTCTGTCTCCCCTCCCTCTCGCCATTCCACCCCTTGCCATGTGTTGCCATTTCACCGGCTCTCTTGCCTCCTCCCTGCCCTGTGTCTCTCTGGACACCTTCCCCCTTACCTGGTCTCTCGGGGCCACCTCTGTCTCCCCGGCTCCCGCCACTGTCCTGTTTCCCTGCTGCGCACATGGGGCGGCCCCTCTTGCCTGCTCGGGGCCGGGCCTCCTCTGCTGTCCCTGCGTCCTCGAGCAGAAGCAGACAGGCAGCATGGACTCCGACGACTTCAGGGCTCTGCTTATCTCCACAGGATACAGCCTGGTATGCAGCCTCTGCCTCCCCTCGCTGCTGTGCCTCTCCTCCCCCTCTCTGCGCAGCCTCCCCCTCCTCCTCACCGCCTCCAGAGTCTCGGTGTCCTCGGGGAGGCTCCCCCAGCAGGGCAGCGCGGCCTAGCCGCCGCCTCCTCGTCCACCGCCTCTGCTGGGCTGGGGTCTCTCCGATGACTCCCTGAGCTGCCCACCTCCTTTTCTGGAAGTCTCCGGAGAGAGGAGGTCAGGCCTCTGGCTCTCTCCCCTTTTTCTTTCTCTTTCTTTCTTTCTTTCTTCCCTACCCTCCAGAGCTAAGTCGTGAGCCTAGGGCTGAGGAGCAGTAGACCTGTTCGATCCATTCCCAGTTCCCACTTCCCAAAACCGTGGGTGGGGAGGACAGAGGGAGCGCATCTCCAGTCTGAGCGAATGGGGCCCTTGGCCTGGGGAGCCAGAACCCGTAGAGGCGGGCCGACAGCAGGTGGCGTGTGCCCTGGGGCCGGGCCCTGCTCTCCTGGCTCCGTTCCACTGGGCCAGGCCTCGCCGCCCCCCTCCAACGCAGCCTGTCCCCATCCCACTCCCCCCGGCAGGGCGACGCCGAGTTCAACCGCATCATGAGCGTGGTTGACCCCAACCACAGCGGCCTCGTGACCTTCCAAGCCTTCATTGACTTTATGTCAAGGGAGACCACCGACACAGACACGGCCGACCAAGTCATCGCCTCCTTCAAGGTCCTGGCAGGGGACAAGGTAAGCAGGAATGGGAACCTCGGGGGCACCCGGGTGCCAGGCAGGGAGGCGCCCTTGCAGCCAGGACTGGGTAGGGCCAGTGTGGGGGTGGGGTGGCCCATAATCCCCCTCCCGCCCCCAGAACTTCATCACGGCCGAGGAGCTGCGGAGAGAGCTGCCCCCCGACCAGGCGGAGTACTGCATCGCCCGCATGGCACCCTACCAGGGCCCCGATGCCGTGCCCGGCGCCCTCGACTACAAGTCCTTCTCCACAGCCCTGTACGGCGAGAGCGACCTGTGAGGCCCCCGCTGGAGACTCCCCGACCAAACACCCCCTCCTCACAGCCTCCAGGAGGGGCTGGGGGGGCCCTTCTCCCCGCTCTGGGGGCCTCCCAGGTCCTGTTCCTCTGACTCTGTATCTATGCAAAGCACTCTGTCAGTTCTTTCGGGGGGTGGGGTGGGCAGGGAGGGGCTGGGGCAGGCTCTCTCCTCTCTCTTTGTCTGTTGGCCCCTCCCCCTGCACAGAGGTGAGGGAGACCTTCGGGGGCAGCGCTTCTGGTCTGGTAAATATGATGTGTTGTTTTGTTTTTTTAACTATGTGGAGGGGACAGTGGGTTCCCACAGCAAAACAGGTCCCCTCCAGGCCCTAGGAATGCCCTCCACACCTTGTCCCCTCCCTTGCCTACCCCCACCCACCACCACCACCACCACCGCCACCACGAGGTCCCTTCAAGGCCTCCCACATCCAGGCCAAAGCCCTACGTGCCTTGTCCAGGAACCGCCCTGGCCTGCGGTGGGCCCTGCAGTGGGCCCAGCAGAGGGCGACAGCTGCCCAACAGGAAAGAGGACCCCACCTCACGCCCTTCTTCCCTCTCGCCTCACCTGAGATTGCCAGGAGATGAGGGGGTGCAGCTCAGCACCCTCCTTTTCTGCAACGGAGGAGTAGGGTTGGGCAGACCAGCCCCTCGCCCCCACCCCCAGCCAGCCCCCACCTTGCTTTGTCCAGACATGTGTATCTCTCAGATTTTTCTAAGGACCAAAAAAACAAAAACAAGAAAAAAACAAAAAAAACCCACAAAACAAAAACAAAAAATGCACAAAAAACCCTATAAAAAAGGAATTAAAAACTTTCAGAGAATTACTATTTACTTTATTAACTTACGGATTTATTATATAAATATATATTCACCTAGCAACATATCCTTGCCGCCTTTCGCTCTCATAATGAAGACATAGCTGATCTGCTGCTCCCCTCCCCCCACCCCTTCCTGGTTTTCCTCTCTGTTGTCTGTCATTGGGCATGGGTCTCTGGGGACCCTTCTGAGGTGGAGGGTGGGCTGCTGGCCTGGCTGCCTGTTAGTTGATGGGTTTCCTCCCTCCCCCCCTCCCCCCATTTTTGAGTTTATTCTGATTGATTTGATTATTTTTTTTCTCGGTTTCTGGATAAACCACCCTTCTTGGGACAGGATAATAAAACATGTAATATTTTTCAGAAGGATTTCTACAGTATTCTCTCTTTCTCTCTCCTGTCTCCATGCTCTGCGTAGCAGAGCAAGGCCAGGCCTGGGGGATCCCTGTCCCCATGACTGTGTACAGATGGGCCAGGACCCGCCCTTGCCAGCCTCCCACAGGAGGAGTGCGGGGAGCAGTGGGCCGAGCCCACTCCCGGCAGGCCGGCTCCCACGGCAGTGCTCGGGCCGCTGCTTGGCGCCGGGAGTCCCAGTGGCTCTTCGGCCCCGGCCGCACGTGCTCCTAGGAGAAGGTGGCCACCTCCGTCCACTGGGGAGAGAGGACCGCGGGCTCAGGCAGGGGTCCCCCGGGCCTCCCGGTCGCCCCGCGTCACCCCCTCTGGCGCAGGCTCACCTGTCTGTGGGTCAGGCAGACGACTCCCTCGCCGCCCTCCAGCTGCCGGCTGCAGTGGCCTGTGCCGAGAGGGCGGCTTGAGCGCCCACCGGGGCTCGTGGGAGACCCCACCCCCACCCCCATCCGGGCCGGGCAGCACTCACGGAAGATGCAGGTGAGCTGGGCCGCGCACGACACGAAGCGCTCGAAGTCCACCTGCAGGCGGCTGTCCCGGTATCGGCTGGTGAGCGCCTGGGTCAGCTGGTTGTTCAGGTGGAAGCCTGGGGAGACCGCCAGTGAGCCCCACCTGGGCGCCGCCCCGCCCCCAGCTCCGCCCCCTCCCCGCTGTGCGGCCAGGGGCCGCTCCCTTGGCTTCTCTGCCGCAGCTGTTTCATCTGTCGGACAGGCACTGATGGCTCTGACCCCGTCAGGCTGGGTGAAGTCGCCCCGTGTAAAGCTCAGAACAGTGTCTGGCACACAGCTGTGTGTCCGTTTTATTTAAATTCCGGTGAGCTGCTGCCTGGAGGCCATTTCCGGGCAGCAAAACATTTTAATCCCCCACGGAGCCTGTCTTCCTACTCCCTCTCAGAGGCAGGTTCTCACCTAGAAAGCTCCGGATAAAGATCACCTCTGCCGAGACTTCTCAGTAGGCTTTTGAAAGACCGCGCTCCAGCCCGGGTCACCGCCCAAGACTGGGGCTGCAGGACAGCTCTGTCCCCATGTGGCTACATACACGCTCTGAGGGTACCTCGCAGCTTCCGCTGTGTCCTAAACCCCATCTCCACCCTGTTCTGTGCCACAAGCTCGCCTGGTGCCTCACCCGCCATGCCATGTTCGTGGTGCTGGGAGCAGCCTGGAGAAGTCCCCCTGGCAGTATGACCTCCCACAGCCCCCCCGCCTCTGCCCTGAGCGAGGGGGTACCCTGGCCAGAAGAGGTGGGAGAGCCCAAGAAGGGGCAAGAGCCCCTCAAGCTGCCCCCTCATGTTCCTACAGACCTAGTTCATGCACTGCTTCCTCCGACCGCTCTCATGCATTGCCCGGTGTGGGGTCCTGCCCAGGGCCCCCTGCTACTCAGGAAACCCCTCACCTGGTTTACTAGGTCCTGGCTACCCCTCCCCAGGGCCCCCATTGCCCTTAACCACCTGGTGGCCTTCGAAGACACTCCTCATCTACCCCTCCTACCCCTTCCGCTCTTGGACTCCTAAGCCTTGTGCTGCCTCCAGGAAGCCCTCTCAGAGCCCCCTGCCCTTCCCGCCTGCAGCATGGGGAGCCCCTCCTCTGGCCCTCTGTGCCCACTCCGTCCCCACCCTGACCCCTCTGGGCTGTCACTGTCCTTGGTGGCTCTGGAAGCCGCTGGAGGTAAGGGAAGGGTTTCCGGTCCCTACCAACCCCCCAGCACCAGCCAGCACAAGGCCAGGGGCAGAGTGGGTGTCCTGGGGACATGCAGAGCGTGGCTGAGCTGCGGGAGGTTCGTTTTCCTGCTGGCCTCCCGCCCCAAGACTGCCTACCATTTCCAGAGGTCTCTGGAGCTTGCTTCCTGTGGGTCCCCTCCCCGACGCTCCCTCCTCCATATGCAGCGGGACCTTCCCTTTGCTTTGGCTCCAGCCCCCCACACACCCTGACCTTGGACTTGCCCTACCTCCTCCTTCTCATACATATTAAAAAACAATTTTGGGGGCGCCTGGGTGGCTCAGTCGGTTGAACGTCCAGCTTTGGCTCAGGTTATGACCTTGCAGTTTGTGGGTTCGAGCCCCACGTCAGGCTCTGTGCTGACAGTTCAGAGCCTGAAGCCTGCTTCGGATTCTGTGTCTCCCTCTCTCTCTGACCCTCCCCTGCTCATACTGTCTCTCTCTCTCTCTCTCAAAAATAAATTTTAAAACGATTTTAAAAAGAGCCCAGGTCCTCACGAGGCCTCATAGAGCTTTACTTTCTCGCCCACTTGTTTCCTCTGACCACCGCCATCTCCCCGCCCTCCTCCAGCCACCGCAACCCCTTGAAGTTGCTCCAGCAGGGTCTATGCTCTTATCTCAGGGCCTTTGCACAGGCTGTTTCTTATATCTAGACTGCACCTGGGCCTGTGTCCCCAAGGCTCAGTCTTCCTCCTTCAGGTCTGCTCAAACAGCACCTCGGTCCTTCCCTGACGACCATGTCCCAAGCCGCCACCCCCCGCACACACACACATACACCTGCTCTCTCTTTCCGCCATAGCGTGTGTTACCATTGGACTGAGATGTTCTTGTTCATTGTCTGTCTGCAGCTCCAGAACGTCAGCCCCCACCCCCAGGAGCACTTTATCCATCTTCTGCCTAGATTAACACCAGGCACGTACCAGATGCCGAGTAATACCACCAGACAGCACAGACCCTCCACCCTCCCTCGCTCTCGCCCTGCTTCTGTCCACCTGGGACTCCATTCCTGTCTGGGCCACACCTCCCAACCTTCTACTGTCTGACTCCATCTCTCCCCCTCCGGCTTGGGCTCTTTTCCTGCACGGCTCTGGACTTTGGAGGTCCTCTCCCAGGGCCTCCCTGCCTCTCCTACTGGGTCAAGGTTGGTCAGGCTTGCCTCCCATCTCCCCATGTCTCACCCTGGGCTTGGCTGTGGCACAGAGTGGGAGTAGGGACAGGGAGGTCCCGTCTGGTCCCAGCCCCTCCACTCCTGCACCTTCCTTAACTCGCTTCAGAGCCCAGGGAAAGCCTTGCTCCCTGGCTCCGACCCTTGGGTAGGATTTTGTGCTGCACAGACGGGATGGGGCTGTTCTACCTCTCCTGGAAGAAGCCAGCCTTCCCTAAACCTCTGCCCGGGAGGTAACCGGAAACTGCTTCCCCCCAGCCACCCTGTGTCCTGGCCATTTTACCCAGGCTCAATCAAGGAGCCCACGGCCACCCAGAGAGTAAGTCAGTAGAGGCAGGATTCCAGGCCAAGCTCATGGCAATATGGGCCATTTTCCCACAATGCCCTGGGAGCCGGTGCCTGTCAGACCCCAGCTCCCAGGCTTCCCCTACCTGCCCCTTCTGGGAGGCCCCGCTCCAGGCCCCCAGCAGCCCCCAGGCCCATCCCCCCTTGTGCCCCGTCTCCCAGGGGCATCCAGGCCCAGCCAAGAGCTGGCAACAAACAGATGAGCAGGCAACCAGGCCTGCAAGAGCACAGTGGGTAGGAAGGGGTGCAGATCCCGTCCCCGTGACGCCCCCAACACACCTGCCGCGTTCAGCGCCAGCCTCAGCTCGTATGAGTTCATGGTCCCAGAGGCGTCCTCATCGAACTTGTCAAATGTGGCCTGGGTGGGGAGGCACAGGTCAGTCCCACCCCACCCAGGTCCCCCAAACACCCTGAAAAGAGCCAAAAGGGGACCTTGGAGGCCAGTCAGCCTGGGTTGCCACCCCACCTCCCTTCCCGGCTTCGGGCCCTGGGCGAGCAGCTTTACCAGTTGGAGCCTGTTTCCCAGTCTGTGAAGTGGGAATAATGTAACAGCTGGACTAGGAGTGCAAGGACAAGTCGGGTGCCACCCACAGGGGCTTCGTGAGGGCTCAGCACACAGCGCCTTAGCACCCATCAGTATAGGACAATATACTCCATGGACCGTTTCCTCCTCACGGGGACCCGGAGCAGTGGGAACTGGTAGACAAGCAAAGGCCCCTCAGAGGGGAGGTGACTTGCCTGGGGTCGCGCAGGCAGAAAGAGGCCGAACTGGGAGCTGGGATTTCAACCCAGGGCCATCCCTGAGCTACTTAGCGCCCCCTAGAGGGACCACAGAAGGGCAGAGGGGACAAGGTCACCCCAGCCGGATCCCTCCAAGTCATTCTTCCATGTTGGCATGACCGGGTCCCTTTACTCCTCCCCTGGAGCCCCGATAGCCCACAGGACACCTATGTCCTTATTAGTAAAAGTGTCTCACCTTCCAGAAAGAGGTGCCCCCTCCCCCCGGGCCTCCCACCTTACCTGCCACTCCAGGAGATGGCCCCAGAGCTGCTGGAAATGGTGCAGGGTGAGGCTTTGCCCGTTCTGGGGATGGGGCCTTTGGTTAAAGTCAATATCCCCAGAAGGGGGACTCGGGCCCCAACACGCCATCCTCCCTCCCCAGGCACCGTCCTCCTCATATACCCCAAAACACCGCAGCAGCTGCTCACAGGTCCTGAGCCCAATCTCTCGAGCGGTCCGGGCGTGGGACCTGGCTATGGGAAACAAACAAAACCCAGTACTGCCTCCGTGCTGGCCGTCCTTGTGAATGCTAGTGATTACCACCGTCCCCATGCCAGTGACTGAGGCTCAGAGAGCCAAGTGACTGCTGGGAACTGGCAGAGCCCACATGTGAGCCCAGGCAAGGGGATTCCAAGGCCCCTCGTGGCAGCCACACGCCCTGCCTCCTTTAGAAAAAGGGGGTGCCTAATGAGTGGGGTGGCCTCAGCCCTGCCACAGGCCCCACATGTGGGAGACACTGTCAGGCTGGGCCCAAGGCTCCCGTGGCCTGACTCCCAGCGGCGTCACGGATGAACACGCACAGGGGGCTCCATGGGGTCCACTCCGGTCCCCAACTCACCAGGCTCCAGGGCAATGCTTAATAAGGTCTGGAGCTGAGGGGCGCTGACTGCTTCCTCCTGATCAAGAACAGAGCAGGTTGTGAGGCCCTTCGATCGGGCAGCCGTTCAGCAACATAGCACAGCTCGGGGCAGACCAAACAGCATGCTGGGTGGTGGTGACACGGCAGAGACAGAGAGCTCATGGTCCAGGGAGAGCTAGGGCCCGTCCCCAGAGCAGCCAGGGCTGCATGCGGTGGAGAGGCACGCACTGGGCCCAGGAGTCCACAGCAGGCCTGCAGTTGACCAGCCTGGGCAAGAATGTGCGAGAGCTTCCAGAGAAGGGCACTTTAGAAAGATGGGACCTTAGCCAGGGCAGGGGTGTGAAGGCAAAGGTACACAGACTGAGCAAAAGTCCTGAGGCAGGGAAGAGCTGTGAGCATTTTGAGAGTAGAAAGTCAGGAGACTTAAGCATGGAGGGAGGGAGAAACTAAAGCAAAATGAGACACCCAGGATGCCGGGGTGTCCAAGGGGAGCAGTGGACCCCCTTAGCCCTGTCCCCCCATCCTCACCTCTCCTGCCAGCTCCTGAAACAGCTGCTCCAACCCCAGCTCCAGCGGAATGTAGGGGATCTGTGGGGCGGGGTGGGGGAAGGGTGGAGTTTAGTTTCTGCCCAGAGGACCCCCACCCCCACCCGGTCCTGCCCTGCAGCGCCCATTCCCGGCAACCCCTCACCATGAGGGCGTGCAGGTCGGCGCTGATGACGTCATCGATCTCCCTGCAAAGGACACAAGGGAAGTGGGGGAGGGGACGCTCTCCCTCACGTCTGGGGCCCCCCGGGCAGATCCCCGGGGGGGTCCCGAGAACGGGGCTTTGGGGCTCCCCAGGGCGGGTCCCGGTGCCCCGGCTCACACGGCGGTGTGGCGGCGCTCGGAGAAGACGCGCAGCGTGAAGTCGGCCTCGTCGCCGGCGCGGGCGGCGCTGGGCACCACCAGGTAGTGGCCGGGGCGCAGGCGGCAGCGGCGGCTCACGTCGCGGCGGGCGCAGAAGTGCGAGCGGTCGGCGCGCAGCAGGCCCGGCAGGAGCTCGCGGCTGCGCGGGGAGTCCCACAGGCCCAGCAGCTGCGGGGCCAGCGCGGCGTGATCGCGGCCGTGACCCGGGCCGCCCGCCGTCCCGCCGCCCTCCCGCCCCGCGCAGGGTGCCCGAGCCCCCGGGGCTGGGATCTGGGGTCCCCACCGAGACCCACCTCCTCGGGGATCTGTAAGG